>CM042336.1:5276703-5543691 GCA_023566125.1 Zingel zingel | reverse complement strand
TTAACTTTGTCCATAATTAGAAGTCAGAGCAGCACCTTGATCTCTTTTGCTGAACAGCGTATTGAAATACAGGTTGGATTTGGCAAAGTACCAAAGGAGCATTTCTTGCCCCGTAACTGGCGGAAGTCGGAGCAGATATGTGGGTTGTTTTGGCTGCGGTCCACGGGCGGGGAGGGATGGGGTAGTGAGAGGAGTGGGTGGAGAAGGGGGTGGAGGGAGTGTCAATGGAAGGATTTTCTGGTCCAATACATCCCATCACTTAGCAACAAGCAGTGAGGCTTCAACAAGTGGTTGCCATGGATTTGCCGAGAGTTGACTTAAAAGTCTCCACAAAGAGCTGTGGTCAGCCTCTGTGTGTGTGTGTGTGTGTGTGTGTGTGTGTGAGAGAGTGTGTGCCTGAGAATCAGGTGGTGGTTACCAACAGGGGGGGTTTAAGTGCCAATCTGCATTTACTGCGGTGACACACAATCTAGTCATAACCTCCATGTTTCTGCAGCGATTGGATTCAAGTCCCAGCTCCTCTACCGGCAAAGTTTAATTTATGCTCACTCACTGGCAGGTCAGGCTCTCATTCACTGGCTGCTGTTGTCTCTTTCTTCAATGAACATTCCGACAAGTAAGAGGAGGAATTAGGAATGATATAAACACAAAAAGACAGGAATGAGTGTGGCAACACTGCTCCAGGAAACCACCACTTCAATAGCAGTCATGGAAGAGCTGTCTGGATTTTAATGTCTAGTACCTGCTGCATTCCTGCTGGAGCCCAGACACAACTCTTTTCTGCATGCATAGCATAGGTACACACACACACATGCACATTAGACATGTAAACACACGGACAGACACAGAAGAGGTTTGGAAATCGTAAAAATGTCACACATTCTACCAAAAACGTTACGTCTACTCTCATTAGATGCCAATGCACAGCTGTACACACACACACACACACACACACACACACACACACACACACACACACACACACACACACACACACACACACACACACACACACACACACACACACATTTGTTTTTCACCCTCTTCATTCTTACTTGCATGGTCTTTGCATTAACTTGTTCCCTCACCACTATAGGGACTTACTGATGTAAGGGGCCCTCTATTGTAAAAACATGAAGATCCTGCACCTTTCCAATCCATCCCTAACCCTCTGGAGTCCGTCTATTGATCAATGAATACACAATTGTTTAGTTTTTTTTTTTACCGTAACATAACTTTATTTATATATCATATATCAACAAGCTGACAAAAGCAGTTGGAAGTGCTACTGTGTGTGAACTATTCATATTTTCAGGGATTTACAGACTTTCAAAGGCACAAAAACAAGTTGGAATAAAATCCCTGTACATGAAGATAGTTTCATTCCTTACTGTTTCTGCTGTATTTGTTCATATACATAGTGAAAAAAACCAAACATTTTTTACATTCTAGAACTGTTCTATTTAGTGTGATTTTGACTAAAGATTTGTTTGTTTTTAATCATATTTGTGGTCTTTTGGGTTCCTGGCAGCTTCACACGTTGTTAAATTTAGAAAATGAAAAGTCAGACTTATAGTTGAGTTTGTGCTAAAAAAAAAAAAAAGATATCATGCATGTGGACAGTTAAAACACTGCTGTAGAAAGACGAAAATGAATACATAAAGTCTGTAAAATTAACCAAAATCAACCAGGATGTTATTGTTAGTTATACCATACAGTTATTTTGTGCTGAACAAAGTATGCAAGAGCTAAAGAGATCTGTAAACATAAACCACACACTTATGGATGTCCACAGGAGGACTTATAGTCCTTGACAAATACAGTACATAATAAACACCCTATAGTGTGTTAGAAAGCATTTAATAATCATTGTTATAAATGGGTAACTCAAATCAAGCAATCTGATTGGATAATATCACAACATGACACAGCCTGTCGTGAGCTATCAATTAAATATACTGCTTATACATGTTAAATGGGGGCCTAAAGAAACCCAGCGCTGCCCTAGAGACAAACCTAGAAAATATTGGCTTGTATGATAGTTAAAGGATAGTTTCAAAATTCTTTGAAAAATAATGTGATTAATCTAATCTTAAAGGAGAACTACACCCATTTTCAAAATGCATACATGTTATTATGGTCTAAGACTAAAAAACATGAGTACACATGAACAACTCTCTCCCAAATCCAAAAACTAGAGTGCAAATCTGTGATGTCATCAACTAGAATGTGTGGAACTGCAACATAGATAATGATTTGGAAAATTTGTTACAGATATGACACTAAGACACTACAATAGAATAAAGCTAATTTGGGTATACAAATCATTGTCTATGGAGCAGATCCAGACTTGATATGGACATGTGGCCCTCATAGATTACACTCAAAAACATGCACACCCTCCTCCACAGGTGGCTGGGCCAGCTCCTGTGCTGTTTGCTCGCACGCAGGTGAATAGGCGGGCGGCTGCCGTTCTGGCAGCGCCCCACTTCAATTGTCACCCTGAACACGAGATCTACTGCATTTTTTAGCGTGCAGCTGGTGGCATGCAATACCTGGGAGTGCACACACACACATACACACGCATAGAGCGCGGCTGAGTGCTGAAGGCACGATAAGGATAATTGTTTTGTCTAAAAAGCACAAGTCACATCCTCCATTAGAGGCGGCAGGATATGTGCAAACAACAATCTATTAAAAATATCAATTTTGTTTGAGTCGGCCTTCATCCACATATCCACACACTTTGGGGTTGCAGGAGTCGAAGTGGAACCACTTTTCAGAAATGGGAGTTATCCCCCCCATCAGTCTCTGAATCAGACAGACCACCATGATGGCGAGCAGGGCTGTCAACAGATACAGGCCTACTGCCACTAATAGAGGGAAGTGTTTGCTAAGCCATGAAAGACTGACTGACAGGTAACTCTAATGATGTGTGCGTGTGTGTGTGTGTGTGTGTGTGTGTGTGTGTGTGTGTGTGTGTGTGTGTGTGTGTGTGTGTGTGTGTGTGTGTGTGTGTGTGTGTGTGTGTGTTTGTGTGTGTGTGTGCAGAAGGTGGGGAGAGGCACACCCTGAGGTGAAGGGAAGGTGGATGTGTGGGAGGAGTGACGGGGTAAAAAAGGAGTGGTAAAGCTTCTGTGTTCTGTGTTTGTTTACCTGAAGATTAAAGCAAATATAATGGGACCACAGGTGTTTGCTACGTTCGTGGGAATCCACAGAGATTGAAACCAATAGCATTAGTTGAATTAGTACAAACATGTTGCCTGTATTCTAATAATTGTGCAGTATTTTCATGCTAGCAGGAAGTTTTTTTTGACTGTTTGGGCTAGTAATGAAAAACTAGCACAATGTCACAGATTCCCCAAATGTGTGGAACTCTAGTTTGTTGTGGAAAGTAACTTATTCAAGTACTAATGTACTTGAAAATTGCACTTAAGTAAAGTGCAAGTACCTAAAATTGTATTTGAGTATTTGTTGTTTATATCAGTGGTTTCCAAAGTGGGGTCGGAGGACCCTCAGGGGTCCTTAAGGGGGTTCTCGTGGGTCCCCAGCAAAAAGGGGAATTCTTTTTTGTCACTATAATTTTATCCATAAGTATCACAATGACAGAATGTATGACTATTTTGGTAATGGGTTACACACACTCTCTATAATAAAACATATAAAAAGCAAAAACCCTATCAGATTGTCCTATCAGAGGGGGTCCGCGCTCTAATTTGTGTCATTACGGGTACTTGATATGATCAAGTTTGGGAACCACTGGTTTCTGTTACTTTATACCACCTCATACTACATACAAAGGAAAATATTGTACTTCACTACATTTATCTGACAGCTGGTTACTAGTTATTTGCCAGTTTGAAGCTGTTTTCGCACAGCCAATTACATACAAAGCCAACGCAAAGATGCGAGCAGACTTGAATTTGCACCAGGCAATTGACGCAACATTTGCATCATTCACGTATTCGTGTGAGTCGGAATTTTCCAACTTGCAACAAATGTGCTTGACACTGTGTTGCGTAAGCCTATCAGCGTTGAGATTCCCCTGAGGTTGTTGGAGGGAAATAATATTGTAGCCGCCTACGGACGGGAAAAATTAACAGAACTGTACACGCATGTATTGTTGTTCACATGACAAATAAAGAAAATTGAACCTTGAAATTTGCTTGGTCTTTGGTGTGAACACAGCACAGATTTAACATGAAAATATGATGCGTTTAGAAAAAAGATAGATTAAAGACAAACTAGTTCCCAAACTTTTAGATTTGTAACAAAAACGTGTCTAGCTAACATTTCACATGTCTGTGAGTTAGATAATGTTCCAGACTCCCAGAGGTAAAATAAATCAATATAGAAGGAAAGATTACAGATAAATCCCCAAAAATGAATTCAGATAATATTAAAATAATAAGAATAATATAACAATATATTGGGCCGGATTACTTTAATAACAAATTTCACGTTGAGGCTTGTTATTTTCATGAACACAATTAAAATTGGTTAAATGAAAATAAAATGAGATACTAATATACTAATACAGAAAATAAATATAGACTTGTGCAATAGTAGTAAAAGTTTAACCCTCAGAACCTTTTGTATGCTGCATGGCTGTTATTCTGAGGATTGCTCAATGCTCTGATAAACAGCTGATTACGACACTGCTCAGCGATGAAGCCTTATGGGCAGATGAAAGGAGTGTCGGTGCACTTCATCTTCATCTATGTTTCCGTTCTCCTCTATTGATTCTAGTTAGCTACGTGGGGTTTTTCTCAGATAGTTGGAGCAGATGAGAAATGCAGCTTGTTGATGACTCTGATATGAACGGCCCACACATGAAACAGATTACAGGTTCGATAAAGATTTAAAGGCACTGCAATGTTTAATTATGCTGGCAGGTCATCCTCTTGCAGTACAGGTAGTTCATTCAATCTGGTTTAGGGTCAGCTTGTAGATCTGCTTATTCACAAATATTTACATTTCATTTCATTTATTGCGTGAATGCTGATTCAGCAGCATTCACAGTATTCTTATCCGATTCTTCATTCTTCAACTTTCTTTGGTAGCTTCTAACTTCTGCATACGTTCAGCTACAAAAACCTTTCAAAATAACAATGTTAAGCTCCTTCTAGCCAAGACATAATGGCTACTATTCCATTTTCTTTTTGCTATTTATAACTTTTTAAATATTAAGTTTACTTTTTGTGTGGATGTTGTTCCAGACTTTCTTTGACATATTATACTATGACTTTTTTTATGACGTTTTTGCTACATACTATAATATGACTATTTCCGATATTCCAAATATGTGAGCATGGTGGCTTAGTGGTTAGGACTGCTCCAATTAGCATTGGCAAGTAGACACTAAAGACTCTCACAGTTTGGGCTGGTCCTTTTTGTGTTAAGTTTGCATGTTCTTCCAGACTTTCTTTGACATACTATACAATGACTTGTGTATCATTTTTTTTGACATGCTATACTATGATTATTTTATCACTTTTTTTGACATACTATACCATGACTTTTTTTAATCACCTTTTTCGACATACTATATTATGGCTTTTTTTATCAAATCTTTCCACATACTATACTATGACTTTTTTTTTTACATACTATAGTATCACTTTTGTCATCATACTATACTATGACATTTTCACTTTTCTGTCTAAGTGGAAGACTCAAGGTTGATTGGTTAAATCTTTTATAAGTTTTTAGGTCCAATATACTAAGGAAAAGAGACAAATATGCCGAAAACAGAAACTTTTTTTGTCAGGTCAGATAGCTGAGGATGATGAGAGAATAAATGGAAGACAAAAGGTTGATTGGTTGAATCTTTTATAAGTTTTGAGGGCCAACATGCTAAGTGAAAGAGACAAATATGCTGAAAACATAAACAACTTTGTCAGGTCAGATGGCTGAGTGTGATAAACGAATGACTGGAAGACAGAAGGTTGAGTGTGCAAATCTTATCGGGTGCAATTAGTATCACAATCTACTTTAAAGCAATGAATAATTCAAATAGATGAAGAGAAAAGTACTTTAGTCTACCTCTTTATCGACATACTATACTATGACAATATTATCAATTTTTTCGACATAGTATACTATGGCTTTTTATCACTTTTTTCTATATACTATACTATGTTTTTTTTATCAATTCTTTCGATATACTATACTATAACCTTTTTCGGCATACTATACTATGACTTTTTTATCACTTTTTTCAATATACGATACTATAACCTTTTTCGACATACTATACTATGTTTTTTTTAATACATTTTTTCAATATACTATACTATAACCTTTTTCGTCATACTATACTATGGCTTTTTTATCAGTATTTTCGACATACGATACTATGACTTTTTTTAAAAAATTTTCAACATACTATACTATGACTTTTATCGACATACTATGACTTTTTATCACTTCTTTAGACATACTATACTATGACTTTTTATCACTTCTTTAGACATACTATACTATGGCTTTTTTAGAAATTTTTCCGACATACTATACTATGACTTTTTATCACTTTTTTGGACAAACTTTGCTATGGCTTTTTGTACATCCTATATATGGCCTTTTTAATAACTTTTTTCGACATACTATACTATGACTTCTGTCACTTTTTTAACGTACTATACTATGGCTTTTTTATCACTTTTTTTCGACATACTATACTATGATTTTTTTATCACTTTTTTTGACATACTATACCATGACTTTTTTATCATTTTTTTTGACATACTATACTATGATTTTTTAAAATATTTTTTCTCAACATACTACACTATTACTTTTTTCCAGCATACTATTTTTCGACATATTATACTATGGCTTTTTATGGCTTTTACTCATACTTTCAGCTAGAAATTTAATTCAAACTGTACAATGTTCTACATCTTTTGGCATTATTTAACTTTTTAAGCCAATAATTTAATATCAGTTTAAACCTTTAAATATTCCACATCGTTTTTACATTAATGGCGTTATTCAACTTTTCAAATGAATGAAATCCATTTCCACTTTTCCAACTATTGTCACTACTTCACCTTCTTCTTACACAGTTAAGCTAACGATCCAACTTGGCTTGAGCAATTTAGCTTTTCAGCATTCTGAAAGCATTTCAATCAGGAGAGACTTCGTTGCAGATAAGGTTTATTGAACATATGCTTATGAAATATACAGAGTCTTTGGAGATTAGACTGCATCGTTATAAAACAACTTTTAGAGGGGTAGAGAAACAAGACATATCCCCCCCCCCCGATGGAGTCTAGACACTGGTGGTGGCGGCGAAGGAGCCCGAAGACCAGACCGAAGTAGTCGACGAGCGTTCTGCTGGAGGAAGACCCAGGGTGCCTCGGGAGCTGGAGACTGGAGGTGGAAGGGGAAGCGGAGGGTTGCACGCTTTGCCTGAAATGACAGCTGACAGCAACAGAGACAGAAACAGATTAAAGCAGGGATGTAATGCTGTGATTGGATCATGAATTTCGTGGTCAATTCTGGTTGGTTTACTGAAAAGTGAACGCCTCTAAACAGCTAAATAGTTTTAGGAAGAGAGAGCGGTGATTGCAGACATTAGAAGTCTTCCTGAAAGAAATTACGCTTAGCTTCATTTTCTGCATGAAATTAGGACATTAGGACAGGTTAAAAATGTACAATGTATGCTGCAGTTTGAGACTTTACTTGGGGTTATACTTTAGTTTGAAGATTGCTCTCCTTTTTAAGGTACAGATAGCATGAAAAGTAAATGTTTCCACAGTTCCACCAAAGGTTTTGTTGGTATTGTAGCGACTTTTTGCTCCTGGCCCCTGCTAGAAATTCACAGGGGCCCCTGCAACAGGTCCTCCAAACCATACAACAATATTGGTCATTTAATCCTACCCTACGACCCACAGTAGCGCTTCGTAAATTAGCGCCCCTAGCGGTGGCAGGAAATACGACCTTATTTCTAAACCAGAGAATGTAACGGTCGCTGTTTTAAACAAGTCTACTTACGCGCATATTTGGCGCTCTTATACTTTGTCACCTTACTTCCTGCTTTGCTCCGTCATAACTACTATGGCCACTAGAGGGCGCTGCCTCAGTAAACGTAAATATGGGTCGTAATTCCTGCTTCAACAAATTACTTATGTGGGCGTTTTTGGGGGGAGGACAGTCTCTGCCACTGAGGGGATTCAGCTGCTTATGTCCAAATCATTTGATATTTGTTTAGTTCAATATTATTCAACTTAAGTCAACTTCAAATTTTAGTCCTCAACACCTCTGTCAATCAGCCCCTTCACATGCAAACTAGCAGTGCTTAAGTGGGTATTTTAGCTCTTCTCCTCAGACAAAACATCTGGATTTATAGCTAATACTAGCCTGACAAGCCAAACCCACATCCAGATGTTGGGTCTGGGAACTCACCATTGGCAGGGCTCAATCCGAGGGGCGGGATAAACAGTTGTCTTTCAAATTGCCTCTGCACGCAATAGGATAGAACTACAACAAGGCAGAGCAACGAAGAAGGTAGCGGAGCTAGTTGATAGATTAAACTTTTGCCGTATCCGGTCTGCAGAACTCCGAACACATCTTCCTTTTTTAAGAATGACTTCAGTGCCGTTCTTTGTTCTTTTCTCAAAGAAAAGCTTAACTCCAAGTCTTCCAGAAGACCGCTGTTCCCAGCCGCAGCAGCCATAAGCCCGCCCACCAACTCTATTCACGATGTGATTGGCCTGACCAGAGTTTGGTTTTTCCAGCTCACAAGCCAACGGAGAGTGCCTAGACCTCCTGGCTGCAAAATAAATTTGCTGCCGCTAGGGTGCGTCTAGATTTCTAGGCTAAGCTAATACCTTAACATCCCAAAATGTTTGGATTTGTTCTGATCTGGCTCAGGACATCCTTAATTTTGTTTCAGTGTAGATGTCATCATTTATCTTTGTCATTTCTTTGACTAACTACCGTGTGAGTCCAGTTTATAATATTATAATCTTACGATCAAAGCTCAGAGGTACCTAAAGCCAGGTCTGGCAACTTTGCATTCATACACCTCTCTATGGGAAATATTTGACTTTAATGTCACGTATACAATAGGGGTGTGGGAAAAATTCTCAAATCGTATGTATCGTGATTTTTTTGGCGACAATTTTTAAAATCGATTCTTTTACCTAGAATCGAAATTTATCGGTACTGTATAAACAGAAAATATTTAGGTGAATCCTTTATATGGTACCGCCGACGGCAAATACATCATATCAGTTTCCAGCAAAACAGAGCGAAAGCAGAAAATGCAGAAAATCCACGTTATGTACTTCTTCAGAAATGAAATAAATGTCAGACTGACTGACTGACGTGATGTGCATTCTTCTTAGAAAACAATCAGTTTTTAGAAATGATACATTGTCCCTAGAAGTGTACTATTCAACTTTTGTTTTTTTCTAAGAAGGAAAAGAAAATCACATTACTCAATACTATCGAATAGCAATACTTCTAGAATCGCAAATAATGAAAATCGCAATACAAATGTACCCATGTATCGTGAAAGAATACAATAGGGACTAAAGCATATCGTCCCATAGTATACAGTATGTGATATGATATGATCTGAACTCTGGTATGGCGCGTTAAGACAGAACAGCAGTGGAGTGTTGAGCCGAGCGGAGGAGGAAGGAAGGACCTCCCAAGATGAGAAGTGGCAGGTGATCGGGCCTCACAAACACACCAATCTGTACCATCTCTGCTCCACAATCAGATATCAGCCCGCCTGCGGCTGCTCTGCCCTCCACTCCCACCCCATCTCTCTCATTAAAAGCAGTTTCCCTTTCTTTTCTTTTTTTTCCAGAAATGCTGTTGTTGATCCCAGGCAGCCAACCTGCTCCGTCCCGTCCCTGAACTCTGGCACGCACCCGCAAAGATGGTGAAGAAAAGGTTGTTTGACCGAAAGTTAGCAGAAAGTAGCTGGGGTTTGGTGTTGGCTGTGCATGAACTGTACATTTAGTTTTTGTTGAGCATTGTACATCTTACTTATTACCTATTAAAGGCACTTTATTAGACCATATGGGGGCATATGTGTAATTATGTATATTTATTCTAATCTATTTTTCTAGGGCTAGACCTGTCTTTCTAAGCTGACGTCAATTCTGCTTTTTATTCAGTTGTTTAACTGTGAGCTTGAATTACATTCACTCAAACTAAATGGTGATGCAACACACCCACTGGCATCCACATTGAAGGCCAACACCTCTAGATGGTTTTGAACAGCTGTGGTGCAAAATGTGCACTTTTGTGTTTTTACGGTGTTTTAATTGGAATTGGTTATTTCACCTGTGACACATGAGGCATTATGTAACGTCAGCTTGTTAGATGGAAAACTGTAACATCAGATGAGCTAACGTGGCTTGTTACACATCGGCTTTGCATGTTAGCAAAAAAAAAAAACACCTATGACAAAGGATGATAATTCCATGCCAGTAATATAAGACCTGTTATATCTCTTGTGTACTGGGGAGAGTTTCTACATGTATTGCCTATTCTCTGACCTACAGCCAGGGGAGAGAAATGTGAAAGTGGACAGTATGTAGAGCTGCAAAGATGAACTGATTAGTTGTCAACTATTACATTTTGTTCCAGCATATTTATTTAAGCTGGAACCTTTATGCAAAAAATATTCCAATATGTGAATATTTTTGTAGTTTCTCCCCTCCTCTGTGACCGTAAACTGAATTTGACCAAATAACTAATGATTAATAGAGAAAATACTCAACAGATTAATCGACTACTTTTTACTCCAATACATTCATCTGACAACTTTAGTTACTAGTTACTTTACAAATGAAGATTATTTCACACAAAACACATGTAGTTTATAAAATATGATGTTCTATAATATCCAGCTGAAATTATTAGCTGACTGAACACTTAGTTGATTGACAGAACTGTTTGGATCGTTTCCAGTTTCTTAAATGTCAGGATTTTTTCTGCATAGAGCACATTTACTTTTAATACTAGAAGTACATTTTCCTGATGATACTTACATACTTTTACTTAAGCAATTCAATGCAGGGCATTTACTTGTAACAGAGTCTTTTTCTTTTACAGTGTGGTATTAGTACTTTTACTAAGTAAAGCATCTGAATACTTCTTCCACATAGTGTTTAAATACAGGGAGAAACAAGTGGGTGGTGAGTGAAGAAGCCCTTTTTTCAGCCTTGGGTTTCAGTGGCTGTGCATTCCCAGTCAACAGCAACAGCAGCCTCTGCTGTCAGAAGCGGCACATTGATTGGGTTTCTGCGTGAGCAGCGAGGGGTACAGCAGCACCCTGTTCTCATTGGAATGACAAAACTATCTGAAGGGGAACCAGCCGGGACGTAGAGGAAAGGAGACATGTCTTCAAGTGAGCTGAAAAGACTTCCCTTTCCCCCCCTGCTGTGACATCCCTTCGTCGTGCACATGGCTGATGTGATCACCGTGACCGAAGACATCTGAACCCTCAGCACGCTCCCCAAAAGCCACCGGTGGAAGAAGTATTCAGATCCTTTACTTCAGTAAAAGTACTAATACCACACTGTAAAAATACTCTGTTGCGACTAAATTGTCCTGAAAATGTTACTCACGTAAAAGTATGTAAGTATGATCAGGAAAATGAACTTAAAGTATTAAAAGTATAAGTGCAGAAAATTTTTCACATTGTAGAAAGTGTAAAGGATCCAAACAGCTGTGTGTTTAATGGTCTAATCATGTCAGCTGGACTGGTAGGCCGTGATATTGTTGGGTAGTTTACTTTAGAATAAAACATCAGATTTTATAAACTACATGTGTTATGTGTGCAAAAATCTTAATTTGTAAAGTAACTAGTAACTAAAGCTGTCAGATGAATGTAGTGGAGTAAAAAGTACAATATTTCTCTCTGGAATGTAGTGGAGTAGAAGTAGAAAGTGGCATGAAAAGAAAAGACTCAAGTAAAGTACAAGTACCTCAACATTTGTTCTTATGTACAGTACTTGAGTAAATGTACTTAGTTACATTCCATCACTGCCAATGACTGAGTGATTAGCAACAGGTAAGGGGCCTTGGCAGCCATGGCAACAGGCAGTTTAGTGAGTGACGTGTGAATATGTCGGCTGACGTTACCGTCACCGTCTCCCACCGTGGAGAATACAGTCTGATGGCCAGTGTTTTCTTCAGTAGCTTTGACGCTGGGGGCCCTGTTTAACCCCCCCCCAATTCTTCAACCATTCCCCCCCCCTCCCCCCCGTCCTACTGTCCCTCCACCTATTCTCTCAACACCATACCTACATCCACACTACTACCTTTTGAATCAAAAACTGTCTCCGTCCACACAAGCATTTTAGCTCTGTAGCAGAACTAATCTCGGTCCATATTAACATGTCTGACAACGCATATCACATGACCATTCTCATACACTGGGCACATGCCGGTATAAGCAGGAAGCAGATTGTGTGACGTTACTCTGCGGTTGAAAATTACGGACGTAGAAGTTTCAAATACAGAATAGAATAGAATACACATTTAATTTCCCTTCATATCAAATGACTAATCATATAACCACATTGTCGTAAACATTCAGGCCAGTTGTGTTGACCCAATATAAAAAAAAACACGAAAAAAGTCAACTGTGTAAGGGAAAAATGTAAATGTATCAAAATATAAAATGCAATTTCACATAATTTTGGACCATTATTATTACCATATCTGGGTCTAAAACGTTGGAAAAAGCTAGAGCAGATGATGAATAAATAACTCTCAAAAAGCTTAAACACAAAACTTGCTAGAGAAGTGCACTGGGGACCGACTACAATCACCAGATCTGAGAAAAGTCATTTAGTTTAGGCGATGCCAAAAAAAAGGCTTGGGTGCTGCGCCTTAGCCTTATAATGGGATGGAATGGAAAAACCCTGCTTGGCTGATTGACATAAAGGGCGTGCTGCACCACACAAAAGCAGTTTCGGGACAAACAGGTTGAGCTGCAGCAGAGGAGGGAGTGAGCGCTGACGGTCTAACATGTTACAACTCTCGGGACACAATGTTGTCGGGTTAGAGAGGCGGCACCAAAAATCCTTCACATGCTCACTCGCCAGTATTTACTTAATAGGTAATTCCATGTAAAAGGGGATTTATAAACTCTCTCTGGATAATTCCATAGGTGTCCCAAATAAGTGGACATTTTGCATCATAAGTGTACAAATTTTGGAAATGTGACTCTTCGTGATGACATCACTGTTGCAGTTGTATATAGGGGTGGGGGATCGATTCATGTGTGTATAGTGATTTTTTCCTGCGACAATTTTTAAAATAAATTCTTTTCCCCTAGAATTGATATTTTTAATTTCTATTCATCTTTACCAATGATTCACCTTAATATTTTCTATTTAAACAGTACCGCTAACGCTACATCATATCCGTTTCCAGCAAAACAGAGTGAATGCAGAAAGTCCAAGTCCAGTCCAATCGCAATACAAATGGAATCGGGACAAAAGCACACCGTCCCAGCCCGAGTAGTAAACGGGGAGTGACAAATAATGTTTTGATCCCGTTTGAATTGAGCCTTGGGTTTCTTCCACCACTGAGTAGTACTATGTCAAACGGAGACTTTTTCGACTCGAAAAACGATCTTTCAAATTGACAAACATCATATTCATGGCTCATTTCAAAGTGGAGCAAAAAATGATTCTGTTCACTACCATACATATTTTTCTTCTGAAACAAGGACCCATGGGGGCCAGTGGAAGCAGAGGGACTTTGCCTCTCTATAACGCCACCTCTGATACAGACCATAGAAGAGACCTTCCAATTACAGGGGCCAGTGTGGGATTCTGTTTATGTGGGGTTGACAAAACAACATATCATTCTTTACATTTCAAATCATTTCCACAAAAATAATCTACATGATTAGAATGCTAAATCAGAGGCCCTGGATGGGACAAACCAACAGACAAGTACACAAACTGTTCCCAGACATTTAAACACAGCAGTGTGAACTAGGGCCACACAATACATAGTCTTTTTTTTACGTCGCGAAAGACACTCGAGGACCTATTTTAACGATCTAAGCGCACGGCGTGAAGCGCCTGGCGCCGGTGCATTTAGGGCGTGTTGGAAAAAAGGGTCCAAAAGGGTTGTACTTAGTGTCTTCATTAATTCATAGGTGTGTTTTGGGCGTAACATGCAATAAACCAATCAGAGATCATCTCCCATTCCCTTTAAAAGCCAGGCGCGTTTGGACCTTAGCGTATTGCTATTATGATGGTGGATTTGCACCGTAATATTTTTATTTGTAATCTTTTGCATGTTCATGTGCTGCTGCGCTTCCTTGTGTGTGTGTGTGTGTGTGTGTGTGTGTGTAACATGCATAGTGTGTACTTTAGACCAGGTTTTTGTTGGTCAACGGCGCCATCACTTCCCGCTGCCTCGATATAGCAATACGTCAAGAATGCACCTGAACACACCTCCCTGTAAGAGCAGCACGCTCATGGGCGCACAGATGGGTGCAGGTGCTATTTAAACGATGCGGGCGCTGGACGCGAAACTGACAACTGCATCGGTCTTAACCTGGCAAAGACACTCGCGTCAGGCTTTGTGCTGCGCCGGGTGAAATATACGGTAGGGCCCTCAGAGACGTTCTGTGTTAGTTATAAGAAAACTGTTAGTTAGCAGAAAATTGCACTTTTAAAATCTAACTGTCACTTTTTTTTTTTTAGCAGCGCCTTTTACAGTATATTCTTTTCAATGTTCAGTTTGCTCAATAAAAATGTTGGAAATGATTTCCTTTCATTGGTTTTAAATTCAACAAGCCATTTGTTGTATTGTAGCGGAATACTGAAAGCAGCAGAATGACAGAACCGAGCACACTTTAATAACGGTTTATTTATCGCAAGTAATATTGTTACCGTGATACTCTACAACGTTATCGCGTATCGCATATTTTCCTTGTATGGTGCAGCCCTAGTGTGAACCCAGCCTGACAGTAATGAGGATGGGGAGGAATGTAATTACAGCGTTCTGCACAGCGGGGAGTCTGGACCCAGCAGCCCTGCTCACAGCTAAACACCTCCAATAAGAGCAGCTAACTGTCAATCATAAAGCCAAATGTGGGCCCACATGGAAGGTCTGCTCGTCGTGTTATGTTCACATCGTCACATCACAGTCGAGTGTTGGTCCAGCGGGTTCAGTGTCCCGCACTTCCCAGCCTGGGCTCTGTATACTGTACATGCGTTTCAGGTCGTCAATTAGTTCAAGTTTTAAAGACACTTCTTTGAGAATGTGGGGGGAAAAGAGTGGGACATGGAAATAAAAAGTGCTATCGATTGAAAGTTTAGCAACTGTCCTTGAGCCTACTCGCTCTTCTTTTTCTTCTTCTTGCGCTCCGGGGAGCTGTTCCAGTAGTAGAGGACCTGCAGAGCGATGATGCCGTTGCAGGCGGAGGAGATGACGTAGGTGACGGCCATCAGCGTGTCTCCAGTTTCCTGGGAGAAGAACAATGTGGCTCAGAACAATGCACTCGCGCTGACGTGGGAACTAGGGCTGGGTATCGCCAATGGTTTCCCCTGAATCGATTCGATTCCAATTCCGATTTGATGTCAATTAGGTTAGGGAAATTTGAGTTACAATACCAATTTTGCTTGCGTATAAAAAAAAAAAAAAAAAAAAAAAAAAAAAAAAAAAAAGAGAGAGAGATTCTCAGGGAACTTATGCTGTAAATTGTACAAGCGAGAAGCAGCCCTCAAATATTTTTTAGAATGACCAATGTTTACATTAAGAATTGGCCCCAAAAAGTTTGTTTTAGGGATGTCCTCACCAGCTTTTTTGGCCTTCGATCCGATTTTTCAAATATGAAATATCTGCCGATACTCCCCAGTCTAAGTCCTGCTCCGATACTTGTATTTGCTTAGATAATAGAGCTGTACACTGTTTTTTGTTTACAAAAATACCTAAGTAAACAAAGTAACTAAAAGATGTCTTCAGCTTAATACACGTAACTTAGTTAAGCTAGAATTTTTGTAAAACTAGCACATAAAGTCAACTTCTACTGCAAGTTGTGTAGAATTTACTGATGTAAATGATCCGAGTAAGGTGATGGAGGTGACTGCTGATCCGGCTCCGATCCGATACTTCCCGATCCGTTCAGGACATCCCTAGTTTGTTTGCAGTACTTTTAAACTTAACAGGACTGACATTATATTGACATAATAAACATATTAGAAAATACATTTGGATCAGATCCAAACAAACATTTTAATTGGAGAATGGATTATCTTAACCCAGCCCTAATGTGAACACAGATAACGGTGGACGGATGTGAAGCACAATCGTTCATATTACAGACGGACACACGGACACACGGACACACGGACACACGGACACACACACACACACACACACACACACACACACACACACACACACACACACACACACACACACACACACACACACACACACACACACACACACACACACACACACACACACACACACACACACACACACACACACACACACACACACACACACACACACACACACACACACACACACACACACACACACACACACACACACACACACACACACACACACACACACACACACACACACACACACACACCTGTACTGAGGTGAAGATGCGGGCTAGGGATCCGGCGAACAGCAGGAAGACGGAGACGGCCGACAGCTGGCCCGTGTGCCCGTTCCGGAGGTTGGCGGCTGCCTGGATCAGCTGAGACAACCACACACAGAGTCAGTCCCTCCTGTGATGTGTACATTACTTACTTTCTTTTAGTATAAACATTTCTTTACATTTTTAGGTTACATTTGCAATATGTAAAGTCATTCTGCATTAGTCCCTGTTTGTACTGCAACCATAGTAACAGGCAGCAATCACTGGATTACAGTTAAAATTGATGAGAATGTCATGAATATAACTAAACACTGGAACGCAGAATGAAAAACAGTTACACCTATTGGTTTAATAGTAGGGCTGGCTATCGTGTAACATTAGACAGCCAATCACAAACATTATAGGTCTCGGTAGAAGCATGCTGCATGCTTATTGGCTCACTGACGCTGATGAGATTTACTCCTTAGGTATTGGAAATGGGCATTGAATGACGAGGCATTTTCCGATACTCGATACTTTAGAGGCAATTAAGTCGGTGCCTAAAAAGTATTGAGTTCGGTACCCAGCCCTATTTAACAGCATCATCAAAAAACATTTTTATTCACACCTTTCACTGCCATCGAATATGAAATCTAGAACCTGTGTTAATGTTTTAACTCGAAATGTATTTGGACGGGTGTTGTCTTGGCCTACCCTGCCGATGATGATGGCCGGCATGTTGGAGGCCTGCAGGTAGGTGACCACTGGCATGGGAGTGACCGGAGACAGCACGAGGACCAGCAGGGCGATGAACACCACCAGAAACAGCACGCCTGCACAGCACACACAAACAGGGTCTGACAGGGCTGACAACGGAGGCATTTAACCTGAACCTGGCTTTGAGCTTATCTGGGGCTTGGTTTCACTGGGTCTGTGCTCCAGCTGCATAAGTCAGAGACGCTAAAAGCAAAAACAACATACTTTTCATTTAGCAGCTGCACGATGCACTGTATGTTACCTGAAAGCAACATGGTTGCTGCACTGCTACAGGTCCCGGATAGAGCTATCATTAAGCGTTAACCTAACTGGGCCTGTGATTTCTCAAAAATCCCCCCGGGCTTGAATCGAGTCAGGTTTCCTGTTTTTTTTTTTTTTTTTAATGCAGAAGTGAAGAGTAATGAATGAGCTGTGTACTGCTGTGTGTGACCGCCATCTTCTGGATATCTTTTCAACTTACACGCATGGATTAAAAAAAAAAAAGCACAGCGGCAGAGGTGGTCACCACACTTACACTGGAAATTTGGGTTTTCAATCGGGCTCGGGTCCAAAACTGTCGCTGTGGTTCAGGCTCGGCTGGGGCCCGATTTTAGCATTAGTCCCAGAACACGGTGCCACGCCGGTGCTAGGTTGGGGAGCAGCACTCATGATTCCCAAGCTTGTACTTTAACATGATGCAGGGGACTTGTCCTTCTCTGCTTCGTCACGAGTACGCTCCACAAATAGTTCACTTCACTGTTGTTTCGTTGACTTTTAATGAAATGTATCCACACTCTGGAACGTGGAAGTTAGGGGGTTCACCATGTTCAGTCAGTGAGTATTGGTAGCAAATGTGTCGCTAAGCTTAAAAAGTTTTCAGATTATTTTTTTGCATTATAGCCTTAACTGGACAGTTGACAGTGAAAAGGGGGGCAGGAAACAGGGGAAGAGAGAGAGATATAGTATGACATGCAACAAGGGTCCCCAGCTGGAATTGAACCAGCAACAACTATTGATATCAGCATTGGCGTTAAAAAAATGAAGCTCTAAATGCGACCTTGAGTGATTGCTGAGTGTGCGTGCAGTCGTACCTCTGCTGGTTCTGCCTCCGTAGTGCTGAATGAGGAAGCCAATGGCGACTGTCTGCAGCATGAGGAACAGAGCCTCGCCCCACGCACTGAGGAAACATTCACCACACGTTACTCCATTTGTTACTCAACATATGACGCAAAAAAAGGCAGAAAGCTTCACCTAAATCAACATACAGTGGTTAGGCTGCGTTCAGACCGGCAAAAGGGGATCTGGCGATTTGCCCCAGGGTTGCGCGGTGACGGGAGTGTCACTGAGATGGCCCATTTATGTGACATACTGATGTGTTCTTTAACCCCCCCCCAACGTTAGTCTGGCTATCACCAGACCAAGCTCAATCTGTTAAGATTGAACATTAGTCTGGGGAGCCTGCTCTATATTATCTACTGCACAAGAGGCGTGATCAACGGGCATAGTTCAAATGACTCTGTACACAATTGGATAGTCCTTCAACCAATCAGACCAGCGATCCGGGTGACGTAGCAGCGACAGCAGCATCAACGGGTTGAATGTAAACAAGAAGCTGCTTGGTCGCTTCTCTATTGTCGTGTTAAACCCGCCAATAGCGCGCCAGGTGGATAAGTCAGTTAGTGATTGGTCCCCGCAAAATTGTAACGGAAGCAGGATTGATAAACGTACAGGTTTCCAGCCTGAGCTGCAGGGCAAAATCAAACCACCGGCAGATCAGGCTGGGTTTACCCAGTCTACCCCAATTTAGCACGAGCAGGCCATACTTTATATTTCACAATTATTGTTTTCCGCCAGATCTTTATAGATGGTATAGATCACAACATTTCTGACACCACTTGAAGGCAGCTTCATTTCACGGAGAAAGAAAAAGAGACGGACGGACTGTGCTTTGTTGTTGCAGGAAACAGCTGTTACACAAACTCCTGGGCAGTGGGGGGTCTTGTGGCTCTAACGCCATAACGACGAGGTTGGCGGTCCAATCCCAGGCTTCTCCGGATACTGTGTATATATTGCTATCTACTGCTCCTAATACTAGGGTGAGTTAGACTGCAGAAATAAGATTTCACTACATTGTACTGTGGGTATGTAACAATTAAGAATAATGTTTGTTTGTGATGTTTTCTGCTACTGTGCGGGACTCTCACACCTCAAAACAAACTAGTCTGATCGCCGGTTACATGATTGGCCGCCACAGCGTGATGTCGCGTTGCATTTCTCCAAAAGTTGAGTCTGTCTCAACTTTTTCGCCGCAGGCCGCTCAGTTTATTTCCTTTCCCCCCCGCCGTAGCCTAACGCACTACCTCCATTCAAAATGAATGGAAAGACCTGCGTTTCTACCGTACCGACTGATGGCCTACGCAGGCAATGTGAATGCAGGCTTATCCAGTGATCCCAATAGTAGACGTGTAGAAGTAGAAGTGCCCCGTATAGGTCTCTACTTTACAGAGCTGATTTGAATACGGCCCGACCTGAAAGGGAACTTGTTGGCGATGCTGTAGGCCATCGTTCCTGTGATGGCCAGCAGCTCCAGCAGCACCGTCTGGAAGCTCAGCCCCTCAGCGCTCTTTGCTCCCATCAGCTTGATGATCTGAGGCAACTTCACTGTGAACAAGGAGGGACGAGATTCAATGGAAACACAAATATTCAATATTTCATGAAAATAAATTAATAAAAATACACCTTTGGTTACACTTTACTTGAAGGTATCTACATAAGAGTGACATGACACTGTCATGAACGTATAACGCTTCTGTCAGACAGTGTCATTCAGTTTTTGTCATGACAATTTAGGGTTAGGGTTAGATTTGGGTTAAAATGCTAAGAGTTAGGGTTCGAGTTAGAGTTCATGTGTCATGACAGTGCCATGTGTTCATGACAGTATCATGTCACTCTTATGTAGATACCTTCAAGTAAAGTGTTACCACACCTTTTTTCAGGCAGACTTTGGCTGTCAAAAACATTCATTAGTTATTACTAGTCAAGTATTTTTTTTATTTCTTTTGTACACACATCCATTTTCTAAAAAAGTTTACACTGTAAAATAAATACAAATGCACTGGTTCAATATTGACTGTTTTACACATTTTTTCCCAGCGTTGGACTCTGGCTGATTAGCAGAACTGTTTATTGTATTGCCAATACAATACCTGAGTATTGATTTAATATCCTACTTTGAGAAATGTAAAAAAAAAACAGTACAACACAATTACAACTTTAAAGATGCTGATGATTAGCATAGCACGTGATGAAAATAAGAATTTAGACTAAAACTAAAAACGGGTGTCCAAATGAAGACGGTTCTAGAGAGAAGCAGAGGTGAGGCGTTTTACCCATCACTGATCCCAGGATGATGCCGATCCCCAGGCCTTTGCTCAGCACAATCTTCAGACATGGTACTGGAATAAAATAGAAAAAGAAAACATTAGCTGGCTGTCATAGATCACATCCAAGTATACAGACACATGCCGTACACCCAAGCACTGTGGTTTTTAGAAAACGTTACTCAAACAAGAGGAAATAGTGCATTTGTTGGGGACTATTTTTAGCGGCAACAAATCCACATTTGGTGCTCTAGTGAGTATTTTTGGCAGCAGGACGGGTGTATAAATAAACTACAGCGCGTGTGTTCATGGTGATGAAGGAAAATGTCAACAGCGCAGCCTGACTTTCAGGAATTTTCTTTGTCATTAAAATTGGTTTGGACTCTGTCAGGCTTAAGCGTCCGGTATACCTGCCGCAGCCGACCTGTCGTGCGCCAGTGTGACATCATGGGAGCGCTGTAACTGTTTACACTGGCGCGTGGTGGTCGCGACACTAGTTGCAGTCTTCTCCTGAACAGAGGTGGCGCTAATGAGGAAAGGCTACCAACTTTGCTCTTTCTACGGATTAGAAGAAGAAAAAGGTAAACAATGAATAGAACTGGCAGCAGCATTGACGTCAATGCTTCGATTTGATTGGATGACCTACTTCGTTGGATCAAGCCTTTCATTCGCCATAAAAGAGCTAATTTTAACCCAGCAAGTTTACAAGAGAGACTTGCAGTCACTCTGAGAGTCCTGGCATCCGGTTGTCCTCGAACTCATCGCTTTGTCGGGCATCGCTGAAAAAAATAGAGTGGTACACGACCTCTGCTCGCGCACTTAAAATCCTGGCAATCCTGGTCGGCTGCGGCGACTGTAAAAAGGCCATTAGCTTCACCTGAACCAGTATTACACTAAATCTGCCGGACTACAACAGTGTTTTTCCCCCCAAAGTTCCTCCTCTCGTCTTCACTGCTGCGCTGTGAACAAGAGTCAGTTTGCAGTGTGTCACATATTGACGTGCATGGTGCTAAGGGACTGTCCGTTATTTATTTCAGTGGACACCGAAGGAGTTTTAAGATCTTTAGTCAAAATAGACCTGACCCGCCCTTCACCAGTAATACATTTTGAATGAACCCCAAAATTAAAATATGAACACAATGATATGTTGTTATGTTGATATAATGACTATGTGGGTAAAGGCAAATAATAGAACGGATACAACAGTCTGGTGCGTTCAGAAAACTACATCACTCTACTGTAATGCAGCCTTTACAACCAGGAAAAGACAACACTACGATATCCAAAATTTAAGACGATATCCAGCCTCATATATCGATACAATATCGATATATTGCCCAGCCCTAGCTGACAGAGGGAGTACCAGCTGATCTGAGTTCATCTCTTCTACTGACAGTCTGAGGCCGCTGCTGGCCTACAAAAAGAACGGCAAAGGGGTTCTTTTGCTTGGTTTATTGCATATTTAGTTTGCTTTTGCTGTAATATTTTTTTTACTTTCCATGTTATGTTTATTAGGCTATGTATGTGTTGCTTTGTTGCCACGAACATTGCAGTGCTCTCTTTTTCTACTCTGCGTTGATGTAATGTCTCTGGTCTGTGAGGACTTTCTCAATAAAAACACATTGCAGCATGCAAAGAGGCAGTTGCATAACGTAAAAGCTGTCATTTAGCAACCAGTTTCAGAGCTCTCCCCCCCCCCCGCCATTCCAACTCAACCCAGAATGTCAGACAACTGGGACTGACGTTTCCAGTGCAAGTAAACCATACAGGCGTAAACGTCAAACAGTCTCCCGTTTCTCCTGTTAAGCTAGCGATGAATCTGCATAGCATCATGCAGCTGCTTTATGACGTTGTGACGCATTGAGCAATACATCGTCTCGGTCTTATCGGTCACTGCGCTACCGGCGTTCAACTAAAACGAGCCACTTACCGTACAAAAAGTTAAAATTGAGAAAGAACTCGTCGTAACATGATTCCGGCATAAAATATGTCAACAAAAGTCCTTTAAAAGGATCCATGAAGGACGCGCCTTCATTCAAAACTGTTTCCTCCGCCATATTGGAGAGATTAATGCGACGTTGCCGTTCAGTGTGTAACAGATAAACAGCCCCACCAGTTTGCATGGTAACTCAAGGTTCCGCTGGTTGAACATATCCACTAATCGAATCTAGTTGAAAGATGCGATATTGTTATTATTAGAAAATTTAAATTCACACAGAAATGAGGAAACAGTAGCAAAACTCGGACATTGTGTGTGATCAAGGGCGTGACTGTGGGTTCAACATTGGGGGGGGTTGAGATATCCAACTACATAGGGAGGTCCATGGACATGAATACAAAAAAGCGATAAAAACATCAAAACAAATTATAGAAAAAAAACCTCGAAAAAAGAGACAAAAAACTCGAGAAAAAAAAAACCTAGGAAAAAACTCGAAAAAAGACCAACAAAACTAAAAAATTTCAGGAAAGAAAAACCTTAATGTCAAAATACGACAAATTGCTTATAACACCAAGAATTTCGAAAAAACCCTCAAAAAAGGCGACAAAAACTCAAAAAGAAGCAACAAAAACTTCGAAAAAAACCTCCAGAAAAGCGACAAAAATGTCCAAAAAAATTGTCCAAAGAAAACCTTGAAAGAAGCAACAAACCTCGAAAAAAGTGGCAAAAATGATGGAAAAAACGACTAAATCAATGAAAATGCAACAAAAACAACAAAAATCTTCTGGAAAAAAAGCCCAGAATGGATTTTTGGGTGGGTTGTAATCCCCCCTGTCAATCATGCCTCTGTGTGTGATAGACCTGTCCAGTGTGTACCCCGCCCCTCAGGCTATATGACCCAAGATACCTGGGATGTTATGATGTTATGTTATGGAATAAGTATATTTAGGCTATTAGAATAAATAAAAATGCTAATTTTTAAGACAGTCACTGAGAATGTGTGGAACTGTGTGTGTGTTTCTGAACAACAAGACGGAAAAAAAACTTGTTTTTGATACCATAATTTTTATTTAATGTAACAAAGTGCAGACATTCAAAAGTGCAGTAATGAAAAAAGTAATTCAAGTAAATATTCAGAATTTAAATCCATTATATTTAAACTACTCATCAATGTAAAGTAGTGAATAATTGATTGATTTTATAAGACAATTTCATTCCCAAAAAAATACACCTGTTCAGCCAGGGCAGAGAGTGCTTACATGAAAGGAAAAATCAGGATAACACAAAAAAATATGTAAATTATGATATTACTTATTTCCATTGTGGTTCCAGGTGATGTTGGGTGTACAGGAGTGGGTTAGACGGCAGATCTAACGTGGCCAATACAACACCATAAACACATTAATCAAAGACAATAATACAATACAATGCAATCCCGTCATCACCGGTGTTCTCAATATTCTCAATGAATAAAACATGTTCCAACATAATATCCTATACTGTGAATTGCTGGCAATCTATTCCACAGATGTACTGCCATGTATAAAGTTCCCTTCCCTTAGGTTATTCCTAAACCTGGGAGGAGCAAAATCAGTGGAATGACTGAATATCTCTCACCTGTAGGAAAACATTGTTTAGGTATTGAGGGACAGCCCCATGTACAGTCTTTTGTACTATGAACAAAATGATCTGGCATACTTTTTCCTGAACTGTCAACCACCCAAGGCTCTCAAATTGAAACAGGTCAAAGCGTGTTCTCATGGCGAGACAGGGGAGATGTTAGCCCTTTATTAGGGCTAACATCTCCCCTAGGGCACCCCTATACTTGATCCCGGCACCCCTAAAAAAAATTGCTAGTGTTAATCTATTGTGAGCTTAGGAGTTCTGTTCTAGGAATATCCCTGCATCGTGAAACTAAACTCAAAATCTAGATGCCTGGATCATTCAGAAAATACTGCATTAGTCAAATTCACTCTAATTTAAACTTAACTCTAATTAAGTTATTGGTACTGCATTTTGGAAATGTCTGCTTTTCCATAGATAAATATCAGATTTTATTTGTAATCCACCTGCCACACAGGCTTTTTAAGGCAATTTCTCTTTTGCCTCATAAAGGTGAAATACACGAAACGCGTGAGCATCGTTCTTGAACTTGTTAAGAAAACACATTTAAGTGCTGCTCGCTGTTGTCGCCAACTGTCCACTTGGCATTCAAAATCGTCTTCTTTTACTTTTCTTTAATTCATCCTCATCTTATTGTTGCTTGCTCGTTTCGTTTCTTCACCCCAGTAATGTGCCGCCGCATTCTTTAGCTCAAATACAAGGAAATGGCAGACTTGGTTGAAATGTGAAAAAACAACAGTGGCAAAATAACAACTGATGAATCACTCAATTCTCATTGGCTACGTGCCAACGTGGCAGGTAGGCCGCCAATGGCAAAATTCACCCACATTTGGTGCATGGTCAAGTGTTAATTTCAGGCCCTGCACCCAAATGCTTTCAAAATGAGACCTACATACATCTGTGTCAACTGGGTTGCTTTTTTGCAGAACGCACAAATACTATGCTTAACTGCCCCCACTATATTCTTATTCTACGACCAACATGATTTAGTCAGAGACCTATTATTACATATTTTTGTCTGACATCTGTGCTGGTCTGATTTTAAGGCGAGTGTTCCCATCCAGGTAGCCAAACAGAGGGATTAGACTGTGTTTGAAGGTATCAGAGAAAGTATAAATGTGAACCTTTCGATCGACATCATAGAAAGACACCTGGCCCTCCCCAACATCCACATACACCCCGATCAGTCGGGGCAGAGCCGCCCTCCGCAGCTTAGTGGGCTCCTCGGTGCATGCCCAAAAACTGGAGCCCCTCCACAGTGCCCAGTATCCTCTCCCGGGGGACATGGGGGACTTTTGTTCCCTGGGAGCAGACTCGGATATCACACCTATTCTCCAGCTACCGCTGGGGGACACCTCCACCTCCCAGTAGTGTCTCCCTGTAGTGATGATGGTGTCTCCCAGCACACAGGGCCACTCCACTAAACGTCCGCTGATGTTGGAGGGAGCAGCTGTGCGCCCCGCTGCCCCCTGGACCTGCAGGCGATCAGGGGACACAGCCAGCCAGGAAGGGGAGGTGCTGGCGTCCAAACGGACAGACACTAGGATTCAAATACAGGACTATTGTTATAGCAGTAACAGTGCTGGTAGTAGCAAGCAGCATTTCTTTTTTATTATTTTTCTTTAGATTACTCATAATTTATAAATTAAGATTACCTGAGGCACTCCGAATCCACTGCCACACTGAAAAACAATACAATATTGTACCATAAGTATGCAGGATTTTCTTCCTGGGTTGCAATCCTGGTCTATGATTATTTTGCACGTAATCAGCCATAATGCTGACACTATAGTAAATTCAGTCAGGAACCCTCTCATCATAGAATTATCTATTTATTGCAACAAATGGAAGAAACAGTTATGCTTGACGCTGATGGCTCCGCTCTTGATAATGCTCCCTGGACCAGCCAAGCAGCATGCTAAGCTGAGACAGGGGGCGCCATGCAGAATTTTTTTGCTGACATTATTTAGGGTTTTTCATGTCGACCAAACTGTAAGTGAGAAGACTGTATGAGACACGCAGTAATACAGTCAAAGATATTTGACTTTTTCAGTTAAATAAAAGCATGTCAATAAACTAAACATGTCTGGCCCTTGATGTGATTCTCATTTCCAGTGTGGCCCTTAGTGAGATTGAATTTGACACCCCTGCTATAAAGTCACCTACTCCCACTGTCTGCGTGGCCAAAAGGCGCCACGGCAGAGCTGACCATACGTGACAATATGTCAAGCTGTATTAATCACAATCATTCACATTGAATCAAATATTTAAAGGATTCCTCATTACACAGGCCACGTGCCTGAGCTTCAATTCACCGAAGTTAACAGGTCAATGCACCTACAATCTCTTAACCCACAACTATTTACAAAGGAAACGCAAAAATAACGCACTTTTCTAGTCTTAACGACTACTCAAAGCACTTTAACATAGTACAGGAACCATTAACCATTCACATATAATTTAGGGATTTTCCAAAGCAGCTGAGTCACCTGAGTTAGGTATGTATCTGGGGCTTCCAGTTCCTGTCCTCCAGGCCTTTTGTTTGGTTGGCAGCCACAGCATGGATACAGCCTCCTGCAGGGTCAGATTCATCAATAGGAATTAATTAAGAACAATATTGTCTTCCCGTGTCATAAAAGAAACCCTTTTAAGTCTTCATTTGTGAAGTCTTCATTTCTAAAAGTTCAGTATGACACACTGAGAGATTGTTCCTCACTTTTAGCGGTAACTTGACAGCAGAACCAACAATGTAAATTGGGAAGACAGTTTCTTTTTGGGAAGGTTTCTTTTTTCAGGTTAAAGGAGAAGTAACACAGATAGATTTCAATTGAAGATACTGTATTTTCTCAAACAAACAAACAATTTCTCAGAATCTATCTGCCCAGGAATCACAAGCAAAGTTGGCTCGTGGTTCTATAGATGCCTAAAGCACACACACTGACACACACACACTAGGGCAGTCACACACAGCAAACAGTCACACACACACACACACACACACACACACACACACACACACACACACACACACACACCTCAGTATCCTCTGATAACAGGGACCAAGCTACAAACTCCAGCAGTGGAAGGATGGCGGCCATCCTCGACTTTTTAAGTCTTCGGGGATACAGCAGCTTCTTCAGTTCCTCGTCAGACACACCGTTGGCCTGGTGACACACACGCAGAGCAGAGGACTGAGCTTTGGTTTGAGAAGATTTCATTTCTCTTACACACACACACACACACACACACACACACACACCCCCCTACCTCTTTGAGATTCTTCAGCTCCACTGCCCACTGCTGAAGCTTCCCATTGTGTTTTTCCAGCTCTGTTTTCTCTTTCTTTCCTGGCTCATCTCTTCTTCTTGTCTTTCCATCTGTTGGCTCGGTTTTCTTTTTAACCTGGGAACAGAATGAATGTTGAACAACAGTTAGTACAGTATACTGATAAAGAAAGTTAGTTTTTGACCACTATAGTGCAGTACAGCAGTGTGGACAAGGGGCTTTAGAGTCAATGTTAACACGCATTATCATGATTAATCAACGTATTCTCATGAACGGGTTCGTATGACATCCTACGAAAACGTATCATATGATGACGTTTAGCGGTCTGTACAGTTCATTTTAGCTGAGAAAGGGTGAGCCGGGTACGCACAGAACACTGTGAGGTTACGGTCGTTTAAGCGGCCGTTGCAGTTGAGTTTAGCCGACAGAAGGTGACCGTCATGTGGCGTCGACAGTTAAGTTTAGGCACCAAATTAAGTAGTACTCCAGGGGGGGGGAGACATACACGCGCTTCCTGGGTGGCGTTATTTTGTCACTTATTGGGAGCAGTAGGCTAGTTGGAGCCGGTTACCTCCAGGATCTGTGCTAAGCTAGGCTAGCGGTGGGTGCGTCAGACAGAGTTACGACACGCATGGAGATGAGAAGGGTATGTATGGACTTATCTAACTCTGGGGGATACGGTGAATAAGCTAAAGTCCCAATAAGTCGGCGTTTTCCTTTAAGTTGTACTAACAGGACACTGGGTGACAGTCTTGTGTTTTCCCCCAGGGGTCCTTGATGGAGTTGCAGGGGGGCCCCAGCAAAAAGGGGGATCATTATTTTCACAAAACTCTATCCATCCATAGGTAACCTGACACTTTTGGTCATGTGATTTATACATTTTATGTAATAAAACATTTAAGAGCAAAAATGCTATCAGATGGGGGGGGGGGGGGCTGATAGAAATCTTACCAAATGGGGGTCCGTGGTGTCATTTATGTTAGTTTAGGGCCCCTTGACGTGAAAGTTTGGGTACCACTGTGTTAAATAAATAGCCTACAGATTACAGCGCATTACTTTTTCGTGGCGTGAATGGTTCATAAGAACAGCCTGGGTGAATAAATGAATACAGCACAGGGTTAATAACCATGTTTAGGTCCAGCTCCTTAGCCCAGTGCAGGATCAGTCTCCTGCTGCTCTCCAGGCTGCCTGGCTCCGTGCTGCTCCCCTCTGCTACAGCCTTCTTACTGCCACACTTCCCCTGAATGAAGTTAAGATGGAAATGGATGTGAAGCATAGGCATATATTTGGGGGGCAGGGGGGGATTGCAGGGGATATACCCCCCCCACCCCCCCCCCCAAATATTTAGAGGAGGTAGATTTGATATGAAAGACAACCCACTCCCCAAAAAGAGGTAAAAATAACCATTCAGGGGGCTCAAACGTGTTTATATCCTTCTTAGGGCTGCTTCTTAGGGTTGAGTTGCTCCAAAAGTTGAAAATGTCTCAACTTTATTACAGTACTGAAGGAAAAACAAAACAAAAAACAATATTCGAATTCCAAAATTTAATATTGAACACCTACCCAACAAATGAATATCCGTATAGTTGGATATTTGGATCCAGGCCTACTTTTTTTACCAGTAAATATATGCTTTCCAAAGATTTCAGACACAAGAAATTAAGTGTTTGACGCTCAAAGGTTTTGGGGGAGGACCCCCAGACCCCACAGTTATAATGTCCCCCCCCTAATGTTGAAACAACACCTACGCCCTTAAAGTTCCTTTTTTTTCATAATCTAAATGTTGCTGTTCTGAAACTGTGAAAGTATTGCTGCTTTACCAGAAAGGATCTAGAAGTGAGAGGTAATGATGGACTCAATAGAAGAATACATCTGTGATTCATGGCCAAACCAACCCTTGTGGATTTTTAAAAATCCAAAAAGCATTCATGTACTTTGAACATTGAGGAAATAGTCTTCAAAAGGGACTGAATGCTTCTAACAGCTCCAGAAAGGAGTGTAGTGGGATCTGTAGCATACCTGGCTGATGTTGTTGACCTCCTCTGACAGCTGATGAAGAAGTTGTAGGCACTCTGACAGAGTCTGCATTGACTTTAGATCAGGCTGAAAAAACAGAAAGAAAGGTAATCCTGTGGGTCCATCCACTGTCATCCTTTCACATTATTCCATACATTCACACATTGTAACCACTTCTTTTACCTTTGTTGCAGGGAGAGCTTTCCGAAGCGGAGAGCTGTACGACGACTCTTCAAAATCCTTGGAGCAGAATCAACAAGACACATTTTTAGTGACAACTGGAATGCTTTTGAGTATTCATCGATTCTCATATTAAATGATGTTAGTTTACCGGGATTTCACTGAGGGATGGTTTATTCCATGGTGCCGAGCTGGAAGCACAGCTTCTCTCTAAGGCTTTACACTATGCATGTAGAAAATAAACATTTGATTAATACAATATCTACAGATAGACAGAGAGAGGACACCATAAAAGCATCAAATCAAAAGTGAAATACAATTAAAGGTCCCATATCATGTTCATTTTCAGGTTCATACGTGTATTTAGGGTTTCTACTAGAACATGTTTCCATGCTTTAATGTTCAAAAAACGCATTATTTTTCTCATACTGTCCGTCTGAATATAGCTGTATTCTCCCTCTGTCTGAAACGCTCCGTTTTTGCGCCTGTCTCTTTAAGACCCCCACCTGAAAAACCCCAGCAGCGTTTCCGGGTCTTCTGCATCTGTGTTCTGCACCTTCATTGCAGCCGGGGAATGACTGTAACAGCAGTGTAGCGCCACTTTCTACACACATACATACATATATATATATATATATATATATATATATATATATATATATATATACAGTATAGTTTTGACATCACAAGTGTATGGAAGGCCTGACGGCTCGTTTAAGGGCACAGTTTCTTGAGCACTTGGATACAGTATTTATATGGCACCTCAGCCTGCTTTCTAATTTTAAAAAAAGTTTTTTTTAGTATAGGACCTTTAAATCAAAACATCAAATCTGTTGTCGAGAAACAAAGGCTAAGTCTGGAGGAAGTGAACCTCTATTGCAGCTGTAAAATGTTGATAAAATAGAAAACCTCTTATGAAATGTTTTTTATGAAAGGTACAATATGAATGCATATTAAGTAGATTATGAGTATAACAATGCATTTTTAATTCGTAGTGACTTAATCACTGTGCGATAAAATCCCATCAACCTTGACATGGTCATTCTGAACATGACTCCATTGAATATGTCAGCAAACATCTTAAAAAAGAGTTTTTATGAGAGCTCAAACATGAGGAAAATGTCATTTGAGCAGCTCCACCATATATATATATATATCAAATAATGGTTATTATGGGTGGCATATTATCATTGAGGGACAATACCAAGTGTGTGCGCAATGACAATAAATATATCATATTGTTTATTTAAGTTAATAACTTCGTTCCCTACTAATACTTTTTTTTTTAAACTAACAGAACGTGCCACAAACAGTTTGACTCCTTTTTTGCAGCGGTGGAAGAAGTATCCAGATGCTTTGCTTAAAGGGATATATCACCATTGGAAAGATGAATATATATTTAAATTGGATCACTTATGTAGTAGAAATGTAAACATTTTTTAGAAATTGGTGGCTTCTAGGCCAAGAAAAGCCAGAAAATGTGTTTTTAGCTCATGTGGCTGAAAGACACATGAGCTGCTCGCTCCGGCCACCGCAGCTGCTGCTGCTCGCTTCAGCCACCGCTGCTGCCCGCTCCGGCCACCACAAGCAGGATTGATGGAACAGGTGGCTGGCTAACATTAGCTTTCCACTGACACATTCGTTCAACGTGCCCGCTGATGATGATGCAACACCGCTGGTCTCGATAGCCAGCGGGCGAAGCTCATGTAGTGCGTCGAGTATTCCGTCTGTAATAAAGTTTCCTGCATATTCTCCCATCTCAACCAATTTATCCCGCTGGTACACGTGTGCGGTAGTTTGAATGCACATAATTATTGTTCTAAAATTTCCTTCGGGATGAATAAATCTAACAGTTGCTGCTGAGAAGCTAAGCGAGAATTCAAGATGGCTGACACTCGTTTTTTTCCTCGGCAATCTCCAGAAAAAGTCGACAGTCCAACCCCCTATGGGCTATGCGGAAGTAGCTCCTACTACTGGCTGTAGTCCTTTGCCTCTGGGGAAAAATCTTCCGATGACGCAAAAATCGTTGTTTTACATCATCGGAAGATTTTTCCCAGACCCACAATCCAAAGATCTCTGGTCTCAGGGGGACACGAGGGAGGGAAGCACGGTCATTCAAAAATACTACAGGGTTTCTACTGATACAAAGCTTAATGCTAAATCTGTGAAGTATCCCTTTAAGTAAAAGTACTAATACCACACTGTAAAAATACTCTGTTACAACTAAATGTCCTGCATTGAAAACGTTACTAGTAAGTATCATCAGGAAAATGTACTTAAAGTATTAAAAGTAAAAATCCTCCCATTGTAGAAAGTGTAAAGGATCCAAACAGCTGTGTGTTCAATGGTCTAATCATGTCAGCTGGACTTGTAGGCCGTTATATTGTTGGGTAGTTTGATTTATAATAAAACATCAGATTTTATAAACTATAATGTATATATGTATAATGTGTTTTGTGTGCAATAATCCTCATTTGTAAAGTAACTAGTAACTAAAGCTGTCAGATGAATGTAGTGGAGTAAAAAGTACAATATTTCTCTCTGAAATGTAGCGGAGTAGAAGTAGAAAGTGGCATGAAAAGAAAAGACTCAAGTAAAGTACAAGTACCTCAACATTTGTACTAAGTACATTACTGGAGTAAATGTACTTAGTTGCATTCCCTCACTGATGTGCAGCTATTCAGTAACATTTATTGCAATGTAATATCCACTCACAGCAACTAAAGCATGATTCAGCTTTATTATGGTTCTGTTTGGTTCCTCCCAGCGTTTGGAGAAGAATAGGAAAAGATGGAGGTCTTGGTTTGATATAGACGGTATAAAAAGTCCAAAGTGACATGAAGCATGACACAGAACGCTTAACTTAATAAAAATTTTTTGTTCTTTCATATGGACAATTTAATCCATACTGTTCAGGCTGCAACTAACGGTTATTTTCATAGTCGATTAATCTGTTGATTTTACATTCCACCACTGCTTTTTTGACATACCTAATTTGGTCCCCTACGCCACCACGCAGGTAATGAAAAAAAGTGCACATTTTTCTTGTCAGCGGTGTTGAGTCAACTCTATGGTCATTCGTGCCACTACAGTTTGTGCGATGTTATACTTGCTTGCATCATTTATGGGACCATGTAGTAAGACCATCAGACAACAAGAGTACCTGCTTCCTGGTGAGAGCGGGTTCGGCCCGGGTCTCTGCAGGAGTTGGTGTATTCATTTCCATCCTCCATCCAGAGTCCGCTGCCAGGTACACAGTAGGTAAAGATGTCAACAGCAGCATTTAAATGTTGACCTGATAATGGCACTAAAGGGGAACATGCCTGTCTGTACCAAAATGGGTGCAAATTCTGACTTTCTGGTGGAGCTACTGCAGGTGAAGTAGGAGTCAGGGGATCACCAACGTCAGCAGGATTTTTGGAAGCAAAAATGTCTTAAACACAATTTAGTTTTTTTAAGTCACACTTTCATTCTCAAACTAACAAAATCATGTTGAAATACAACACGTTTTACAAAATGTGATTCTGGATTAAGCGGTTATGATCAATTTGACCCATTACCAAAGGCATATTAGAACCCAAAAATGAACTAAATCTAATAAGTTATTCCTAATTTATGGATCAAGAGTTTTCTGTAAAACATAAATACAGTGAAATGTGATCTGAGGATCAAAATGACTTACTCTCTGCCTGAGATGGGTCCCTTGTTTACTGTGAAACGGTAACACAATGACTTAATTCCTGTCTGAACTTCAGACTCTGGCCAAAACGGGATTTTGTTTTATTACCTAAATTACTGTCACAACCCATTTTAACAACTATGTGGTACGATAAGTTGGTTTACTGCCTCCTACAACATGAATGTGTCAAAACAGAGAACTATTACAGACATAACCGCAGTTATTTCTCTTCATACACACAGGGCTGCAGATACACAGGTCTGTTCTTGTGTTGTTTCTGGGAATGTAGATCAACAACCTGAGAAGTCATTTACAATCTACAATCACACTCACACAAATGTGTGTGTTTTTTTTTTTTTACAAGATGGTGACATCTGTTATCATAAAAATTCCAGAGAAGTTTAAAACTAAAACTACTAGCGTTCCGCAGAAAGCAGGTAATGATTCATCTGGGCTAACACCCAGAGACACACAGAACAACACCATTTAACAGGAGTTCTGGGAGGAGAACAAGGAAGCAGTTTAATTTCGGGTAAAGAGGTACGCTGCATTCCAGAAACCACGGCTTTAGTCATCTGAAAGTCAAAAGACATCAACGTCTGATGAGAACGCCTAGAACGATCATATGAAATGTACTGAAGAAACATAACGTATAAACATTTTAAACTCTACGAGGAAGTAGTTATGGCTACAGAGCTGATAAACCATCCCTGTTGCACTGTTAACATCCTACTGACCGTGGATGGTGCATTGTTAGTAGAGCCGGCTGGTGGGTTGAACAGTTATTATATCTAATACTCAAAATACTCTATTACAAGTAAATGTTCTGCGTTGAAAATGTTACCCAAGTAAAAGTGTATCATCAGGAAAATGTACTGAAAGTATTAGAGCTCCTGCACACTGGCTGCGTGGCGTGAGCGTGGCGTTTCTGTTGCGTGTCAGTTGTGTGGTGGCTGCGTGGCGTTTTCTATGTCTTTACACACCAGAAACGTGTCTGACGCGGCGCTGCTGCTGCTAGCCTTGTCTGTACACATGTAGGTTTCTCATAAACATAAACAGAAATATATACTGATTTGATTACAGCAAAGACAACGTCGGCAGTATTGACGGCAAAATAGGCTACAGAATACTTCGTTCTGTATTGACAGGTGCAATATTTGAAAATCGACAATTATTTATTACTTTTTTTAATTTATATCTGCATTTATGTCAAAACCTAGAGACTTTCAAACATCAAAAGGTCATTTATTTAATGTATTTGTGTCAAAAATGACATATAAACATCTTTTCCCATTCTATTTTGCCTGGAAACGCTTCCAACGCGCTTGCGTGAAAAATAGGCCTCGGTTCTATTTCTAGCACGGACGCGTTTTCTGAGACGTGCGTGTCACGCAGGCAGTGTGCACGCTCTAACCTGTTAACATGGGAGCTGAAATAAAACTGGACACGCCACGCAGCTGACACGCTGACGCCACGCAGCCAGTGTGCAGGAGGCATTAAAAGTAAAAGTGCAGAAAAATCCTCCCATTTTAGAAACTGGAAATGATCCAAACATTTGTGTGTTCAATGTTCTAATCATCTCAGATGGACTTGTAGGCCGTGATATTGTTGGCTAGTTTCATTTATAATAAACATCAAATTTAATAAACTATGTGTGTTATGTGTGCAAAAATCTTCATTTGTAAAGTAACTAAAGCTGATGAATGTCAGATGAATGTAGTGGAGTAAAATGTACAATATTTCTCTCTGAAATGTAGCGGAGTAGAAGTAGAAAGTGGCATGAAATGAAAAGACTCAAGTAAAGTACAAGTACCTCAACATTTGTACTTAAGTACAGTATTTGACCCCCCCCCACCACTGGCCTGACCAATTAGATCAGAATCAGAATCAGTTTTAATGGCTGAGTCAGTGTAAACACATATATCTTATTTGACTCTGGCTTTTTAAGAACAAGGACAAAGCTGAATAAGGTGACCATAAACATGTGACTACTACTGTATGTACAGATAGAAGTGTGTATATAAAGAAGTAAATATATACATATACACATTAGGGGTGGGAACCACCGGAGGCCCCATGATACAATATTATTGAGATTCTAAACATATCACAATATTCTGCAATTTATTACCTTTTTTTTTATTTAAAGACTTATTTCCTTCCCCCTGACCTCACCATCTTTATTTGACTAACTTCCTCCTGCACACTGACGGTCCCCTCTGCTAACCTCACCAGAAAACAACCTCAACGGCACCATCTAGTGGATTGACTTCTCTTCTTTCTTAATTTGCTTTCTACCTTTCTTGCATTCTTTTATTAATATAATATGATGATGTGTTGACCTGGGCCAGGCGCTTCAACGCCATGCTCTTAGATCGTTACAATAGGGCCCTAAGAGTTAATTGTGTGTTTTGGATGTTTTTTATTAACATATTCTGTTAGTAGTGTGTCTGTGTTTTTGTCCCTGCATGCTGCCTGCTCCTATAACCCCCGGGTGTCTCGAAATAACGTCAAAACTTCCTGCTCTCGTGTCATCTCCTTTTGTCATTTCTTTAGTCTCGCAATCACCAGAGCTACACAGCTGTCTGGAGTCGATGGTGAAATGTCTGGTCAACGCAGCGGCTGGGAAACGGACATTAGAAAACACACAAGCAGCCTATACGCAAACGGAAATGACGTACGTCCGAGTGAAAACGTCATCATTCACGTCCCTTCCTGTGGGAATCAGAGGTGGGAAACTCGGGCTAGATTTTTCTAACAGTTTCCCAGTTGGTGACGCGTTGTTGACAACTGACGTTTGATGGAGGCGACTTTGGTTCACTGAATATATTTCAATGACAATAAACTGTTTATTGTGGACAAACGCCTCTGCTGAGAAACATACACAGACATAACATGTTTCAAATTATTCATAAATAGGCCCATGTATAAAAAAAAAATTAAATAAATAAACACCTTATCCGTGTCCTTTCCCGTTGGTTGTCCTGCAGATAACACAAACAGCTGTCCGTGTGCCGTTTCTATGCTCGTATAAGAAAACAGCAGCAAATCTTTTGTTATTGTGGCCTCCATGTTTTCACACACCTGATGCTCTAGGCTACGGCCAACAGTTAGCGGCAGTCATGCAACAAGTTGGTATGCCAAACGCCAATATAACAGAAGAAGAAGAAGAACACACATCCTGACCATGTGAACGCTACCAGTCGGAAAAACAATTAGGCTCGTTCGAGATGAGCCAGGTCTGCGCAGAATGGATCACCGGCGATCGCCGCCCAATGCATGCTGGTTAGATTTGGGTCCGACTTGATCCCGACTCGCTCTGACGTCATGCACACGTGGTCAACGATAACGTCACGAGATCAAGGCGGCCTCAGTTCTGAGACGCAGGCGCCGCAGTTGCTTTTCACCAACTGCAAGACCCAGGCGGACCCAGCGCATGCTGGAAAACGCCGGCCTCTCAGCTGATCTAAGAGCTGATTGGTTCAGAATCGACTCAACATGATGACGTTTTATATAAACGTTTTATTGATTTTGATTTGGAGGGATCTTAAATGCCATTTGTCTGATATAAAGGCTTCTTCTGTACAGAACACATGTTGTGTGGCTGATAGTGACGTTTAGAAGTCAGATTACAGATCATCTACAGTGTGTTAAAATTAAAATCAGCAACAGATCGCATGTAGAGCATTTTAACAGCTACTGTCATAATAAAAACAACTGGAGACTGTGTAGGAGCCAATATATGGGTCGGATAACATTTTATTGAATCGGACCTTACAGGATGTGAGTGTTTCTGTGACTTCCTGTTCAGCCTGAAGGCTGCTGGAAACTGTCCGACTTGACAGTGGATATTTGTCACCGCCCCCTGCTGCTGCTGCTGCCTGCTCTGGTCCACTTTACAGACGAGGCGCAGTTCATCTCCAACGAGCCTATTGTAATCACGGGGGCGGTCCCTGTTATTCCCAGGTGGCATCAACGCAGCATTAGATCCGATCTAAGTGGTCACTGAGGAGGCATTTGGAGACACATTCTACAGACAGGTGAAAACACAGGCATCTACAGCTGTCCGCTCGCGATCGGATCACTCCGATCGGATTGTAATACCAGGTCAGAACAGGCCCTATGGATGTGTTGGCTCATCAGTTCCTGAGGACTCTAAAAGGTAGTCCGTGTCCCGGTATGATGACATCAGCGGTGGACAGCGCCTCCCGGCGACTGACCTCATGCACTGCAGGGTTCATACTCAGGTCCCGCCAGCTGTCCTCGTCTGCGCAGGACTCAAATAAGTCCCCAGCAACAAGCACCATGCCCACCGAGGTTCCCGTCACCCGGACGCTGACATCTTGTCCCGTGTGTCCAGGACTGGGAACTACAGATACCTGTGGGAGAGACACACAACGCTGTCAACGCCTCAGGGAAGAGCAGCAGAACACACAAGGCTGCTGAGCTCCGTCACAGTCCGACTTTGTTTTTTGACTGTCAAACATAATTCCCCGGTTGCATTAAAACATCCTATATTTATTCAAGCACCTTTTGCACTCTGCAACATTGCACTATTGTCTTTCTGTCTACAAATGCCATTTGAAAGGGGACAGTGAAGATTAAAACAATGTAAATGTGCCCGAGTTAGCTCAAAAGTGCTAATTTTCATCGGTAGTCCCCCAGCCAGATGTAAAACAGGCAGCCTTTAAAGATAATGACAGGTATGAAATCACAAAATAAAATTACATACAACAATACAGGTATACAAATCACAAAATGAAATTACATACAACACATTGTGGTTAATAAATACAATTCATGTAAAATACATGAAAAATAAAGCAATGAAAAACTGGAGTCAAAAATTCCTTGTATATGTTCACATAATTGGTCGAATATGATTCTGATTTTCCTCTATGTTTTTTTTTTTAGATTTAGTCCCAGTCTAAGTTCTGAGTTTCAGGCAGTGACATCCTTTTTATTTTTAGAAGCTTTTATTTTGAAAACTAACTACATCTAGTTTTAGTCAGGACCAGTACACAAACTGCCTGAAATATTTGACTAATTTGACTTCGGTTTTTCATCACGCTGAATAAAAACCCTGCGTTATAAATGTCTTTTCCTGTTCTGAGGACTTCTTTGTCACAGGATGTTATTTTTAAGACAACAGGAAGTGAATGTGTTGATTAATTAGGAGAGTTTTAAGAAGCCATTTGCTGTTAAGCTAACTGGAGCCCATGAGTCCGATAGTAGACTGAGTCCCTACTATGGAGTTAGAATCAACACACACACACACACACACACACACACACACACACACACACACACACACACACACACACACACACACACACACACACACACACACACACAGTGTGTGGTTTTGGCATGATTATATCACTAGTTGATAAACAGCGTCGTGACACAGGTTATGTGGGACCGTGGTTGTTAGGTTAGGTGAAGCCGGGTCACTGAAAGAAATCCAGGGTGGTATTTCAGGTAGAAGGCTTAACAAACTCTGAGTCTAACCCTGATCTCTGAGTTGATTTACCCTGAGATGGAAACTCTGAGTTTTCGGTTTCAGAACAGCTGATATGAGTTGGTTCAATCAACTCAGAGTAGGTTCACCACCACAATAAAAAGGCAGCATGAATGGAGCCATGATGCTACGATTCACCATGGCAACAACCACAAACAAACGGGTCGGCGGAAATACCCATGGGCACATACAGCGAGTAAAAACAACACAGCGGCTGCTGCAAAAGAGAGAGAATTTGCGTGGGAGAAAATTGCTGCTAGTAAATGCGTATATTCCAATATAGTGTATATCATAAGTAGCCTATAGCCTAACATTACTGGTGAAATGGTATTGAACCTATAATCTATTTCATTTAGGTGCAACACTGCGGAATAAAAAGTACTAGGCTACGCCTACTAATCCCATTCTGAGGCTGCATTATAATTCATAATCTTTTATTTCAAAGCTTTTACATCATTCTCCTGCACTACTGGGGAACTCCTTTTAAAAACGTTTAAAACATGTTTCAGAGCGAGTCGCTCTCTTCTGACAGCGCTTTGCTACAGCGGCTTTACTAAAATGCTCCGCATCACCAATGATGTGAAGACAAATGCCGTTAGCAAAAAAACCTAATGCGACACAAATAATCTGCTGGGATGTAAGAGCATAGATGGGTGACGTTAGTGATATGAGGATGATAAGGTTGCCTAGGCTACATAACTGATAGACTGGGAAGAAAAACAATACTGCTCAAATAGGTAGTTATCTGAAAATTAAAATGTCTCCCGACATATAACACCCTGCGAAGAAAGCAGCTTAATTCTTCATCAACGGGATGGTCGACAAAAGGAAATGCCATGTTTTGAGAAATAAAACGTTTTATAGTCTGTCTAACATGGTTAATAAGGCAACATCATTTTTTTTTATTCATGCCGATAACAAACTGCGCTAAAATGCGTCTGAAACAGACTGAATGAATGAAAGAGCGCTGAGTCAGAGTTACCCTCAACTCAGGGTTAACAAACTCAGAGTTTTCACTAAACCTGCTTTCTGAAATACCACCCAGGACATGTTGATCTTGCTTCTGTAGCACAGGCTGCCGGTCTCACAGAATACCATGAAATGAACACGGCCCCTTAACACGGATGCGATGCCTGTAGGTCAATGACAGGCATCATCCGTGGTCTACGCACATATTCCCTGATCACAGCCCGTTTCTGTCTGTACAGAGAAGCTGTATACAGCTTTGCTATTATTGGTATTTTTAGCCCAATAACCGCTGTTTTAATCAACATTTATTCACCAGATCTTATCATGGTTTAATTGTATTTCTTTTAATGTTATTATTTCGGTCTATTTCGACCAGGGAAGCTGGATTGCTTTGTTGTTTATTGATATTTTTAAACTATAATGCTACATATATATAGATGTTATCATAGTATGCATTTCTTTATTTTAATAATATTATTTTGGTCTTATTACCGGTGAAATATTACAGAATGCTGTAAGACAGAACACGATATGCGAAGCCGATTTCCCACAATGCAATGCCGGCAATCATTTCAGAGAATCAGACAACGATCAGCGGGTCTTTAACGCCAGTATCGCACACACATTATATATATATATATATATATATATATATATATATATATATATATATATATATATATATATATATATATATATATATATATATATATATATATATATATATATAATCAGTGGTTGTGTCACCAGCAACAACACGTTGCTCAGCTTTGTTCCAGTAAGTTATGCACCGTGTTACGGTAACACACCGTAATAACGTTTTAAAAAAATCCGCGTGTATATATCTATGGTCCTGGCAAGGTTAAATTGCCTTAACAGCGCCACCTGCTGTTGTGGAGTTTAATTACAGGACATTTGTTAGAAAGTTTACTGGCATGTGTGTGTGGATCAGCAAGGCGGAAAATTTGGGCCAAAAGTCACGTGACAGTGTTTCGTACTTATAGATTTTTGTTTCGTACTTGTAGAATTTTTTTTTGTACTTGAAGGATTTTATTTTTGTACTTGAAAGATTTTAGTTTGTACTTGGAGGATATTTTTTGTCATTGAAGAAATACGTTTCTTTGTATGTGTAAAACATACTGTATTTGTTTGATAGGTTGGTTTCTTATTTGCAGAACAAAATGCATTAGTTTGTGAATGATGTTTTGTATTTGCAAACCACACTGAGTTTGTTTGTGAATCTCTGTGTGTGTGTGTGTGTGTGTGTGTGTGTGTGTGTGTGTGTGTGTGTGTGTGTGTGTGTGTGTGTGTGTGTGTGTGTGTGTGGTTTTGGCATGATTCTAACTCCATACCCTTCCCCTTTAAATCCCCAGCGATACTCACATGCTCGTCGATACAGTAGGCATGTCCCTCTGCTAGCTTGTTGGGCCGGTATGTGTCCCCTTCGCTGATATCGTACCCGACTATCATCATCGCTGCTGGGAATAGACTCAGGTTTCCTACGTGGTCTGAATGTCCGTGAGTCCCCACGACCACGTTAATGTCCCCCGGATCCAGACCCTTCTCTGTCAGTGTCGCTAGGAGAAAGTCCCGGTCCCACGGTCCCCCGGTGTCCACCAGAATAGTCCTGGGTCCGGTTATGAGTGTGATAGTCCCGTCCGCTCTGAACGTGCCGCCGGGCTGAGGGAGACAGTACCCGGCTTTGAGGACGGACACGGAGTACGGCTGTCCGGGGAAGTCCAACTGAGGCTCTGACAGAGAGACTGTTTGAAACTGACCGGAGACCACTTTACCGTCGGTCCCCATCATGTTAGCATCCATGGGCAGGCCATTACCTTTCATCTGCTTCCACCATTACACAGCCGAATTTGCGTTTCCTAGGATGGAAAAGGACCCGGAAAATATCCCACTCTGCTCCCTCTGATTGGCTTACACTTGTGTTATGCCTAATGCCCAATCCCACCAACGAAGGCAACAAGTACTAGCCAATCAGAGACAGAGTAGGGCGGGTTATTCCTTCGCCATCCTAGGAGACGCATCAACTGTTCAGTGCAAACCTTCGTAACAGGGGCAATATCGCCACCTGCTGGACCGGAGTCTGTATAACATCACCAGTGCATTTCTTTTATTTTTGGATTAAGATAATTTTAGATTTAATGTTGACACTGAACAGGAGAAAACAAGCATTTGATGTCAAAGTCAAATAAATGATATTTATATATCCCAAAATCACAAATTTGCCTAAAAGGGCTTTACAGCATAGGACACCCTCTGTCCTTACAGGCACAATTTAGATCAGAAAAAACTACTATCTAAAACAGGAAACTAAAAAAGGAAGAAGCCACAAGAAGAGCAACAGAGGAGGGGTTCCTCTTCCTGGATAGACAGACAGATATGCAATAGGCTATATATGACATCCATGCACAGAGCAGACACAGATAACAACATACAAAGTTGTGACATAAAACGGATTTGTATTGGACAGTTTTGTTGTCATAACTTAAAATTCCTCATGGGGGTGACAGAAACTATGCACTATAGCTTTAACACACACACATACCCCCCCCCCCCCCCCACACACACACACACACACACACACACACACACACACACACACACACACACACACACACAAACAAACTTGTACTTCTACAAAACTATCAGTGTTTGATAAAAGAGTCGTCATGTTAAGCTTAAAGGAGAATCCTCTGGCAGAGAGGGCTGGATCTATAGCTGATTCAGGATCTGTGATGACAGCGTATCTTCTGCCTGTCACTGTAACACACACCCACCCACTTTATTACATCTCTCCCAGTCTCCCCTTACTTCCTGTCACCTCTGCACTGTCCCTGCCTAATTAAGCCATAAAATGTCTGCACAAAAAGACTCCTTTCATGAAAGAATTTCATAATTTTGCATCTCGAAATGAATAGTGGTCAACATGAATTCATATTAAAACAAGTAACAAGTAAAAAAAAAAACCTACATATTTGTATGGAAACAACATCCTGTCCTGATTTGCTAAAAAGAGTGTTGACTCAACATTACATGCAGACCTGTTTAGGCTTCTTGTTATTCACTGGAAGTGTGTTCTAGCTTTATTCTCCCAGAATAGTAAGGTGCTGACTGTACAGATGCTAGCTGCAAAAAGAAGACTTCTCAGTGTTTTCCATGTTCCATCTTAAACTTTGACCCTCTCGCTGTGCGTTTTCACTTTATGCAAAAAGAGAGCTGAAGAGATGAAATGTTTCCTGGGGAATGGCATGTTGCTGCTGGTAACCTCAGCAACCAACACGATTAGATAGTTAGCCTACAGCCTGTGAGTATATAATAGCTAAAAGAACTGAGATGTCGTGTCAAGTCAAGATAACACTAAACAGATAACTCCGTAATGATTAACGTTAGAAAGCAACGTTGCTGTTTGAAAACCGAGAAATAGAATGGGGACTTTGAACAGTTTGCTGTGGTCATTTGAGGAGTTCAAAAGAAAATGGCGCTCCGCACAGTGCATTGACCTAGAAATATAGTAGGCTATAGTTAGCTCGCTTCAACGGTCACAGGTCTTTGCAATGGCAATGGTAAACGTGAAATGGGAATGTCAGCTCTACTCTTATTCTATTTCTATAGTTTTAACACTGTTCTTACTTTCAATGCTGTCGAATCTTACCATTCTTCTTGTTCCTCTTGTGTCTTGTGAGGATTTGTAATGAAATAGCACCAAAACTTACATTATCATTACTGGTTTAATATGTCTGCTAAAGGTACAAAATAATTGTCAATTGTTTCCCCAAAAAAATCCCCCTTTTATTATTAAATTATGAATTAATATGTCCAGGGTACAAGCGGCCAAAATGGGTTTCCTCAGGAGGGTAGCTGGCGTCTCCCTTAGAGATAGGGTGAGAAGCTCAGTCATCCGTGAGGAGCTCGGAGTAGAGCCGCTGCTCCTTCGTGTCGAAAGGAGCCAGTTGAGGTGGTTCGGGCATCTGGTAAGGATGCCCCCTGGGCGCTTCCCTAGGGAGGTGTTCCAGGCACGTCCAGCTGGGAGGAGGCCTCGGGGAAGACCCAGGACTAGGTGGAGGGATTATATCTCCAACCTGGCCTGGGAACGCCTCGGGATCCCCCAGTCGGAGCTGGTTAATGTGGCTCGGGAAAGGGAAGTTTGGGGTCCCCTGCTGGAGCTGCTACCCCCGTGACCCGACCCCAGATAAGCGGACGAAGATGGATGGATGAATGGAATTAATATGTATCTGTATTGACAGCTTTATTTATCAGGTTGCAGGCTCAGGAGAACAAGTGGTGTTTCAGGAGTTTTTCTAAATATGTCCAGGGATGTAGTATTTCGGCTATCTGTGGGGAGGGTGTTCCAGTGGGATGGGGCTAAGGCAAAGGATCTGTCTCTGAAGGTGCAAAGTCTGGTATGGGGAATGGAGAGCAGGCCAGCTTCTGAGGACCGCAGGTTTCGGGGTGGGGTGTATGGATGGAGGCGGTCGGACCGGTACTGTGGGGCCAGGGCATGGAAGGATTTGTAGGCAAGAAGGAGGATTTCATACGTGATGCAGGGACTTAATTGGGAGCCAGTGAAGGTGGATGAGGGTTGGGGTGATGTGATGCCAGGTCTTGGTGTGGGTGAGGACCCTGGCGACAGAGTTTTGAACATACTGGATGCCTGTCTATGACAGAGAGAGCCCAATAAAAAGGAATATGGGAAAGTGCGAGATCCATAAATATGCAAGAAGGAAAATATTTGACCTTGTAACAAAGATACAAGGTCAAATAATGAAATCAATGAAGTGCTGAGTCTATTGCGCATAACGAATTTCAATTGGAGAACCCATTTCTCCCAGAGAGAGTTTAAGTCGCTCTGCTGGGCTCCGATGGCTTTGGTGCAGACTTTAACGATATCGTTAAGGCGATTCATGCCCTTCACAGACAAGCCGTTAAACCAACAGATGAACTAACAAAGTTAACAAGCTCTCAATATAAGACAGGTAGACAGTACACAGCATCGATCTACACGCAACATGATAAAATGTTACCTATAAATCAATAAAGTTTAGTATAATGTAATCTAATCTAACCCTAACCCTGCAGCAGTTACACATAGTAAAGACAATTTGTGCTTAAGGATAAAACCATAAGTATGTTCCATTAGACACACACACACACACACACACACACACACACACACACACACACACTGTACCTTTGAACTGATCTGAGTCTGAGTCATGCAGGACAAGAGTGCTTTCTCTTACGCTACACTTTCCATTAACAATCAATCAATAATATAACCCAAACATGATGGGAATACCATTGATTTAGTCATCATTTATTCAGTGCATTTGAAACTGCTGAAACAGCACCGTTAAAGTCTTTATTTATTTTTTAATTTATTGAAAGATATTTTTGGACATTAATTTTTTAAAGCTATTTTTGGCTTTTTTGGCCTTTATTTGACAGGACACTGGACAGCTGAAGACAGGAAAGGAGGGAGAGCGAGAGGGGGGGACAACATGCAGCAAAGGGCTGCGGATTGGACTCAAACCCAGGCCATAGCAGTGAGGACTGAGCCCTTAGTACATGGGGCGCACGCTCAACCAGGAGAGCCACCAGAGCACCTCAAAGACAAAGACTCTTTTTCTTTTAGATCATTTTTGGGGCTTTTTGGCCTTTATTTGATAGGAGAGCTGATGACAGGAAAAGAGAGAGGGTGGTGACATGCAGCAAAGGGCCGCAGGTCAGACTCAAACCTGGACCACTGCAGTAAGGACTGAGCCTTGGTACATGGGACGCACGCTCAACCAGCTGAGCCACCAGGGCACCTCAAAGAGACTTTTAAGACTTATTTCTGTGGCCTTACTTTATTGGCCTTATTATATGGCAATAATAAATCAATGGACTTTTCCAGTCCCTTTGTTGTACTCTGTATTTACAGTACACTTATCTGCCCCCCCCCCCCCCCCCCCACCTCTCTGTTTTTCCCCTTACATGCAAATTATGACAACGTCAATGCTTTATCACCTGAATGTGTGTGTGGGTGTGCCTAATGTGTGTCAGAATACCATCAGAGTGGTAGTACCAGGCACAAACATGATCTATTTATTCAACATCACCATATAGCACCATAAAACAACAATAAAACCTCATAAACATCCACTGTCATATTGTCGGCTGTCGTTAAGGGAAAAACTACGTCTGATGTTCTTCTGTAAACGGACCTTTTTATAGACACAAACATAGAAGATATCACAGGAAGGAGTTCTGTTAGCTGTCCCCCTCTGTTACATAGATTCTTTATGACTTCTGTACATAATTGGTAGCGGCAGGATAGCTCCAAGTAAAAGATGGCTTGTAATGTTTATGAAGGAAAATATGATTATACATCTTAATCCATGATTTTTTTTATATATATATCAATGACCATTATACCTTCGATAAGTTAATAACCAACAACTAGTTGAAGGTCTAAACTCCAGAGTCTGTTGATTATTATGTCCTTTACTCCTTTACAGTGGGAAAAGGTTCATTCATGGCCTTGGAAATATTGTGTAACAAAAACCTCTTGCAGATCAGTGGAGCTTGTGCAGTTGCCATGGTGATAGTTAAGATGTCATCACATCTGTCACATCTGTCATTCTTCTGTGATTCTTCATCTTCATCTGCTGTTTTGTGCTTCACGGAGACGTGGCTCTGTGGATTAATACCGGACTCTGCGCTGCAGCTGGCAGGCTTCCAACTCTACAGAGCGGACAGAGACACGGACCTCTCCAGCAAAACAAAAGGTGGAGGAATCTGTTTCTACATCCACAGCGGTTGGTGCAACGACGTGACAGTGATCCAGCAGCATTGTTCTCCTGACCTGGAGTATTTCATCATAAACTGTAAGCCTTTTTATTCACCCCGTGAGTTTGCTTCATTCATTCTGGTCGGTGTTTACATCTCACCGCAGGCCAACGTGCAGGACGCGCAGCGCATGCTCGCCGACCAGATACTGTTCGTGGAGCTGACCATCCCGGACTCCCTAGTTATTGTCCTTGGTGACTTTAATAAAGGGAACCTCACTCATGACCTCCCTAAATATAGACAGCATATTAAATGCCCGACCAGAGAGGAGAACATTCTGGATCACTGTTACACCACAGTCAGGGATGCTTATCACGCTGTCCCCCGTGCTGCACTGGGACACTCTGACCATGTCATGGTTCACCTGATCCCCGCCTACAGGCAGAAACTAAAGCTCTGCAAACCTGTAGTGAGGACATCAAGGAAGTGGACCAGTGAGGCTGTGGAGGATCTCCAGTCGTGTTTGGACTCTACCGACTGGGATGTGTTCAGGACTGCTACCAACAGTCTGGATGAGTACACAGAGGCTGTGACATCGTACATCAGCTTCTGTGAGGACTGCTGTATTCCATCAAGCACCAGGGTGAGTTACAACAACGACAAACCCTGGTTCACAGCCAAACTCAGAAGGTTAAGGCTTGCTAAGGAAGAGGCCTTCAGGAGTGGGGACAAAGACAGATTTAAAGAGTCAAAGTACAAGTTTAGCAAGGCAGTGAAGGAGGCTAAACGACGCTACTCTGAGAAGCTCCAACACCAGTTCTCAGCTAATGACTCTGCGACTGTCTGGAAAGGACTTAGGCAGATCACCAACTACAAGCCTAAACCCCCCCACTCCTTCAATGACCGACACCTAGCCAACGACCTGAACGAGTTCTACTGTCGATTTGAAAGACAAAAGGACAGTCCTGACACCATCCCCCACGACACCTCCCTACAGCTACAGCCACTGTGCATCACCTCCACCTCCCCCACCTCAACAGGGTCCTGGGCCCCCCCATCAATGCCCTCCTTAACGGTCCCCTCCACCTCCACCCCCCCTCCCCCCTCAGTGACGACTCTCTCCATCCACGAGAGGGACGTCAACAGACTCTTTAGAAGACAGAATCCAAGGAAAGCTGCTGGACCGGATGCTGTCTCCCCATCAAGCTTGAAGCACTGCGCTGATCAGCTGTCTCCAGTGTTCACAGACATTTTTAACACCTCACTGGAGACATGTCACGTGCCAGCCTGCTTCAAGTCCTCAACAATCATCCCTGTTCCCAAGAAGCCAAGGACCACAGGACTTAATGACTTCAGACCCGTCGCCCTGACCTCTGTGGTTATGAAGTCCTTTGAGCGCATTGTGCTTTCACACCTCAAAGCCATCACCGACCCCCTCCTGGACCCCCTGCAGTTTGCCTACAGAGCCAACAGGTCTGTAGACGATGCAGTCAACCTGGCCCTCCACTACATCCTCCGGCACCTGGACTCCGCAGGAACCTACGCCAGGATCCTGTTTGTGGACTTCAGCTCTGCCTTTAACACCATCATCCCGGCTCTGCTTCAGGAGAAGCTCTCCCAGCTTGGTGTGCCTGACTCCACCTGCAGGTGGATCACTGACTTCCTGTCTGACAGGAAGCAGCATGTGAAGCTGGGGAAACACGTCTCCGACTCACAGTCCATCAGCACCGGATCCCCCCAGGGCTGTGTTCTTTCTCCTCTGCTCTTCCCCCTGTACACTAACAGCTGCACCTCCAGTCACCAGTCCGTCAAGCTTCTGAAGTTTGCCAACGACACCTCCCTCATCGGACTCATCTCTGATGGTGATGAGTCCGCCTACAGGTGGGAGGCTGACCACCTGGTGACCTGGTGCAAGCAAAACAACCTAGAGCTCAACGCTCTAAAGACAGTGGAGATGGTTGTGGACTTCAGGAAGAACCCAGCCCCACCTACCCCCATCACCCTCTGTGGCTCCACAATTGACACTGTGGAGTCTTTCCGCTTCCTGGGAACTATCATCTCCCAGGACCTCAAGTGGGAGCTGAACATCAGCTCCCTCGTCAAGAAAGCACAACAGAGGATGTACTTCCTGCGGCAGCTGAAGAAATTCAACCTGCCAAAGACAATGATGGTGCACTTCTACACAGCCATCATTGAGTCCATCCTCACATCCTCCATCACCATCTGGTACGCTGCTAGCACGGCCAAGGACAAGGGCAGACTGCAGCGTGTCATTCGGTCAGCTGAGAAGGTGATTGGCTGCAATCTGCCGCCGCTCCAGGACCTTTATGCCACCAGGACTCTGAAGCGTGCTGGAAAGATTGTGGCCGATCCCTCCCACCCCGGACACAAACTCTTTGAGCCACTCCCCTCTGGCAGGAGGCTGAGGTCCATCAGGACCAAAACCACACGCCACATGAACAGTTTTTTCCCCTCCACCACTAGTCTTATCAACAAGGCCCGGAAACCACCCTGACTCTCTCCACACCCCACCTCTGGCTCCTCATGCCACTGCACCTACTCTGCTGTAGCATTCCTTCCTTTTTACTACTATTTAACTTACTTATTTTACTATTTATTTACTTAATTTTTAACGTTATTAATACATTCTGTGTGTATATGTTTATATTTATATTGTTTATATTCTTTTTTATTCTTCTTATATTTGAATGTGTGACATGCACCAACAGCACCATGACAAATTCCTTGTATGTGCAACGTACTTGGCAATAAAGCCCTTTCTGATTCTGATTCTGATTCTGATGATAACAGGTGGTTGTAAATGGGGAGACATGGTAATCTGTTAAAAGAAGGGGTGTGTTCCAATCCCCATAACATACTATTTAGTATGCCAGAAAAACATTTAGTATGTCCCATACATAGTGTGTTAAATGCAGTAGTCCAAAAAGAGCAGGATGTCAAATGTCAGTTATAATCTTAATGTTAAAACTACACACAATGCAAAGTAACAACTGCAGAGCTCTCCGGGTTGACCTCTGCCTATGGCGAGCTCGCTGAATGCCGTTTTGTTAAATTACCAAGGTAACGTTAAGTACCCGTTCCAAATTGCAGTTTTTTTTTCATTTTACTTTAAATTTCGTGTCACGGACTGCAACAGATATATGAGCAAGAGGGTCAAAGTTCAAGGCGCAATGTAAACGTACTCCAATGAAGTGGTACGTCCCAATGACGGCATAAAACAGTACGTTAGGGCAGCTGCAGTACGTACTAAAAGTATGAAAGAAAAAGTATGATTTTGAACGCAGGGACAGCGTCTGGTATCAGATGAGAATGTCTCGGACTCCTGGTCCATGAACTTTGACCTCTTCTGAGTCACTGCTGCGTCTGATTTTGGGACTCCTGACCAAAAGCGCCACAGCATCGACTGAGAAAAGGATAGCTTAGAAATCTGCAGTCAGGGTCGTCTAGCAACTCTCTGTTGGCTTGCGGCTGGAAAAACCAAACTCTAGTCAGGCCAATCACATCGTGTATAGAGTCGGTGGGCGGGCTTAACATAATGACGGCAGAGTTGTGACGGTTCCACGTGAATTCCCTGCTACTTGAAAACAAAGAAGATGGCTGCTGCTGCTGGCGAACAGCGGTCTTTGGAATCGGCTTTGGCCGCGACTCTGGAAGACTTGGAGTTAAGCCTTTCTTTGAGAAAAGAACAAAGAACGGCACTGAAGTCATTCTTAAAAAAGGAAGATGTGTTCGGAGTTCTGCCGACCGGATACGGCAAAAGTTTAATCTATCAACTAGCGTTGCTCTGGTTGGCTATGAGTGCAGAGGGAATTTGAAAGACAACAGTTTATCCCGCCCCTCGATTGAGCCCTGCCAATGGTGAGTTCCCAGACCCAACATCTTGATGTGAGTCTGACTTTTCAGGCTAGGTAAAGGATGCTTAGGATCAGACTTACTCTGAACTCATCAATGTGTGTTTAGCTTAGTTCATTATAAGATCCCCATGAGCTCTGCCTTTAAGCACAGCTAGGCTTCCTGCAGCCCACGTTTGAAAACGTACATTAAAACATTACAGCCCACATGAATCAAAAACATATAAGACATATTAGAGAATGAGTCAAACTTACATTAATAAATGTGTGTATGTCTAGGTTTACACTGATGACTGATGAATTGATGCTCATCATTATTAATCACACCACACTGAATTTCAAGTTCAGGTTAGGCTGCACTTCTACATAGATAAGACCTGACACAGAAACAATGACTCACTGAGACTTAATGATGCTGGGGGGTTTCTTAAAATGAATACTCCCTACAGCTACACATTTGACTAGTGCCATAATTCACTGATAAGGTAATCAAATCATAAACAACACACACACACACACACACACACACACACACACACACACACACACACACACACACACACACACACACACACACACACACACACACACACACACACACACACACACACTTACTTGTAAACTATCAGTGTTTGATAAAAGAGTCTTCATGTTAAGCTTAAAGGAGAATCCTCTGGCAGAGAGGGCTGGATCCATAGCTGATTCAGGATCTGTGATGACAGAGTATCTTCTGCCTGAAGATACTTACTTCCTGTCACCTCTGCACTGTCCCTGCCTAATTACTGTAAGCCATAAAATGTCTGCACAAAAAGTCTCTTTTCAAAAAGGAATTTCAAAATTTTACATCACAAATGGAATGGTCCTTATTAATTCATATTAAAACAAATAAAAATTATATTAAAACAAGTTAAAAAAACCTACATATTTGTATGGAAACAACATCCTGTCCTGATTTGCTAAAAAGAGTGTTGACTCAACATTACATGCAGACCTGTTTAGGCTTCTTGTTATTCACTGGAAGTGTGTTCTAGCTTTATTCTCCCAGAATAGTAAGGTGCTGACTGTACAGATGCTAGCTGCAAAAAGAAGACTTCTCAGTGTTTTCCATGTTCCATCTTAAACTTTGACCCTCTCGCTGTGCGTTTTCACTTCATGCAAAGTCAATTGGAACATTTTGGTCGCCTAAAAAGGTCTTGCTTAGCGTTCTACCAACTGAGCTAGCTAGTTAGTGCTGGGGTTAGCTGGTAACTTACAGTAAGCAAAGTTAGCTGATTTTCAACCAATTGCAGTATTTGTAGTATTCTGTAGTAGTATTCTCAGTATTGCAGCGTCACTTCCCCGCTTCCTATTCATTTCTATGGGAGTAGCCGTGAAAATCAAGGGGGTAAGCCAGCCTCTGCAAAGCGTAGCTCCTATGGAGCCATTTTGTTGCTATTAAGCCATCACCCGCCGTTAGCATCCCATTGACTGCCATTCATTTTGGCGCCACTTTGACAGCGAATAACTTTACATCTGAAGCGTTTAAATACTCTATTTGTCCATTGTTTATTTCTAAAGAAACACGAAAATGTACACAAGGCTCCATTACCTTGTATCTCACGTTATGGCTCTGTAGCAGACGTTTTTGTAAAAGTAGGCTAACGATTGTGTCATAACCACGGGACTTACTGTCGCATAGTAGAGGAATTACCGTCTAGTCGCAAGCAGTTTCAACTTACATTAGCTGTTTAAGTTTAATTCCCAGTGTTAACTAGCATTTATTTAGCAATAATTAGCCTGTGCCTATGATGGAAATGGCTAAAATGCAAACTCCCAGCTTCAAAACGGCAGTCCACAAACCAATGGCTGACGTCACCGATGCTACGCTCACTATTTTTACAGTCCATGGTTTGTGCCCACATCTTTCCATGAACTATATGTAACATTGCACTGCCTTTAAAAGTTGCCTCGCGTTCAGTCTCAACACACCCTTAGTGTTCTTACCATAAATCCAAATTATTTTATATAACCCCAGTCCCCAAAAAAACCCAATATGTGCTAATGCGGGAAAAGTACTTGTAGTAATGTTAGTTGTGTATTGTGTTATTTTCTATTCTCTGCTTAATAAGAAGGGTTGTGCCGTTAGCTCACAAAAAGATAATGTAGACCACAAACAACTGCCTTTTATGGCTCCCAGGAAACAACGTGCACACCTATGGCATAAAGTCTGGGTCATAAAGAGGGTGATCATCAGGCTTATCTCCTATAGCTCCACCTTTTATATACCCTCCACCCTCCAAAACCTCTAATATATATTTCAACAGTTCTTCCATTTACTTTCTGTGACATCTGATGCATGAAGCTGCACTTGAAGTGTGATAGCAAACAATCCTCACATTTTTCCAAGTGACAGAGGAAAAGCTTTCGTTAAGGAGAGTCTGAATATTTAGACTGGAGGAGCGGTTGGGATTTTCGACATTTTTACCTTTTTGAAAGACCTCCACCTGCCGCCACCATGTGTACGGGAGCCTGCTCTAAGTTTATCGCCATCCCGCTCTACATCCTGGCACTAGTGTCCATGATCTGCAACATCATTCTCTTCTTCCCTGACTTTGACACAAAGTATGCAGCCGCAGAGGGCCAAATCACCGAGGAGGTCAAATACATGGGGGGCTTTATAGGAGGAGGAATCATGGTGAGTAGATTGAGATTACATTCAGTGGGAGTAATGCCTTAGGTCTTCCAACAAAAAAAGGTCCATATTACCATTATAGAAACAACCAGAGATGGAAAGTAACTAATTACCATTACTCACGTTACTGTAATTGAATAGTGTTTTTGTGTACTTTCACTTCTTAAAGTTAGTTAATGTAGTTTTTAAGATCTGTAATTTTACTTAAGTATGTTTCGTCTGAAGTATTGTACTTTGCTACATTTTCAATCACATTTGTTACTGAGTCAAAAAGGTCTTTAAACACTTTTTACTTCTAATTTGCTTTTTTTTTTAAGGATTTTGACTTTGTGCCCTTATTAAATCACAAAAGACTGTGATTTTTAATTAAATAAGTATAATACATATAAATAAAATATTAAGTATAAATAAAAAATAATATTTCCCCCCTGCTGTTAAAACGTAACTAAGTAACTTTTAGTCTCAGTAAATTTTAAATGAGTTGCATTTTACTTTTACTTGAATTTTTATACTAGTAATTTTACTTGTACTTAAGTAAAAGTTCATTAAAGTAATAGTACTTTTACTTAAGTAGAATATTTTTGTGCTCTTTCCATCTCTGGAAGTGATATAATGATTTCAATGTATATAGTATGTATGTAGTGGTTTCTATGGTTAAGGTTTGATCAAAACTGAAACTAGTTGGTTCAGATTAAAAAAGAAAGATCATAAAGAAAAGAAACCACTTGGTAAGAGATGGGATGTGATAAGTGTCATTTTTCTAGGCTCAACTGAATTAAAGAGGCACTTAAAGGTAACATTTCTGCATTAAAATGTCTAAAAACGACCATACTTATGTTATATATTTTTTATGAGTTGTGTTTTTACACTATCCCAAATGTTTTCACCAAATGGCAAACCCAGAGAAATCTGTTATTTTATTTTTTGACACGGGACGTTTCCTTTAGTCGCCTGTCAGTGGCGTCATATAACCTTTCACCCTCTAGTTACACGTAACTTCTGTCATAACACGGTCACCCAGATGATACGTACGTCACAGAAAGAAATACTTGTAACTTAATTCTGATTTTATTGCCACACAGCCTCATTTTGTGAATGATTACATGCCACTTTGCAACACAGTAATACAGCAGAGACCTTATTTATTGATAAATATTAATATTGCTCCAGCTTAACGTTACTACAATGTGCTGGTTGACAAGTAGCTAACGTTAATGCTAATGCTTGGTTCATCGTTTAACATGCTCATAAAGTTATTTTTAGTATGATTGTTTTGACCACGGTTAACAGCACTGGGCTAACCCACACATACGTTCACTAGTAACATTAATGTTAGCTGTATAGATAGACAATTAATCTAATGTTAATTTAGCCAGCTAGCACACTCCGGTCGGTCTGCTTCACTCCCCCGGGCAGACAGACTTCAGTCGGGATGACAGCTGACAACAGCCCCGGGACATATAGCTAGCTAGTTACCGTTAGCCCCCTGTCAGCTAGCAGCCAGCCACTATCATTACAGCAATCCGTACCCGGCCAGCACTTAATTCCGGTGCAGGGTGCTAACGATGCTAACAGCAGTTTAATGAAGCGTCGGGAAACGGTCACAACAGAGGCCATCTATAACGTTAGCTATGTCTCCGTTAGTGCTACCTACATTAAATGTAATTTCTCTCTCTCTCTGTTCCCTCCTCTGTTTCTGTTGCAGGTCCTCATTCCTGCCATCCACATTCACCTAACCAGTGCTAAGAACTGCTGTGCCAACCGCTGTGGGGTGAGTGTGTACAATATGTCAACTGTCTGACTCAAATGTTGCCTATATGTTTGTCTACCGTACCATGTTAGCCCCATAATGTTTTTTTAAATTTTTTATTCATAAAGGACAACACACATTAATCAGTATTTCAGTAAACATGCCAGTGTTCGCCAACCAGCAAATTTTCAACTGTAGTCCTTTGGCCAGATGATTTTGAGACCAGAGCAGCAGGAAACAGCGAGACAGTAGCACAGGTTAAAATGTACAGACAAGTTATTACAGGGTTTCTGCGGGGTCTTAAAAAGTCTACAATTTAAAAATATAAATATTAGGCCTTAAAAAGTCTTAAATTCGCTAGTATTGTGTTCTAGGTCTTAAATCATTTGAAACAGGTCTTAATTTTTCTACATCATGCAACGCTACCTCTAATGCTCTTTCTTTTTTAATTCCGTGGTGTTGTAGTTCTTTCTTTCGCTAGTCCAAATATAATTTCGCTGTATTACAACTACAAATGAGATCAACATGTTACTTATATAGCAGCCAATCAGCTTTCGTGTTCTTGGCGCGAGTCTCTCTCTGATTGTACCACAGACATAAAACAGATTTTATTCTTTAAGTATGAGAAAGTGCAAGTTTAGCGATACTTGGCTTGAAAAACCTGAATTTAGGGCTCAGCTGATGTGATAAAGGTCTTAAATTTCATTCATAATGTTTTTAAAAGTCCTAAATTTGACTCGTTGAAACCTGCAGCCAGAGATGTGGACATCTTCCAATTGTAGCTGAAATACCATGTTCTCTCAAGCCAACCTTTCTCTGTGCAATATAATGATCTTTTATTCACCGAAAATCTGTATTCTTAAACTTTTCAGAATACATTTTCAGATACAAAGTTGCATAGGTTTTAGTTACTGTAAGCCAGTGGGAGAAAGCGTTTTTGAGGACCCCCTAGTGTCAAGGCACTGTGGCAGGCAGCTATGCACGCTGCTTCTCCCCTCTGCCCCACACACATATCATCATAACATATTATATCGTGTTTATTGTGGTCTAAGTTCAGATGATAACCGTGATGGAATTTGTTTTTCACACTGTAGTGAAGAACATTGAAGCCAGTGGCTGCTGTATGCATTTGGAAATGGCTAGCCGTAATGGAAATTATACGCGACTTATAAGGTCAACGTGCACCACGTTGACCTTATAAGTCGCGTATAATAAAAATGTGTCACAAAAGACACGTAATCCATAAAAAAAAACAGAAACGCTGCAAACACACCACTACCAAAAAGACATGTAGCTAATGTTGCAGTTAAAAATACAACAAAAAAAGAATGACATACAGGGCTAAAAAAGTGGTATAAAAATCGCATTCAAGCACTTTGGGCTTGCATGCTTGCATGACAGGTACTATATAAAGTTGAGATGAGTTCGAAATGTCAAATCTCCAAAAAAGTTGGCATGCAGTTTCAGTGTCGCGGTTGAATCTGTCCCTCCAGCACTGACTCCACTGTGTGTGTGCTCCATGCAGATGTTCCTGTCCATTGGTTTTGCAGCAGCTGGTGTGCTGGGGGCCGTGTACAGTCTGAGTGCTGCTGCCCTGGGCCTCGCTAACGGGCCAACGTGCCTCTGGAGTAACATACTGAGCCCCATTCCAAAATGGGGGGCGCCCTTTGCTAACAGGTATACAGGCACTCTACATGAATAGACATTATACAACGTAATAAGAACTGCATTTATAAAAGAATACTTTAAAGTCAGTGTAATGTTCTATCAGGGACGTGCACAGACATTTGGAGGGGCCATTGCTCTAACCTGGAGAAAAAAAAGGCAACCCAGCTGAAGTCGACGTGTGGTGGCAAAAAAAAATGACACAAGATTGGAGGATATGGCAATTTAATTTGATTTAACTTTACTAATAATGGGCTAATCTTATTGATGCACAACAGCAAAAAAAAAAAAAAATCAATTCCATCAAGTGTCCCAGTAAGCTATTTCAGTGAGTCAGCATGCATAATACCAGGGCCTCTCCTAAGTGGAATGCAGCCATCATTAATGGTTATGAATACACCTGTGCTTTTCCTACTATGACATGTCAACATGTGTACCGTGAAAAAGGTCTATAGCCCGTAGCTGTGCATGTCCCTGTGTTCTACTGTATGTTTGCTTGCACTATTAAATTTCATCCTTTCCAGCTCCGGGAGCTACCTGTCTGACAAAGACCAATGGGCTTGGTGTAAAATTCCGGAGAACGTGGTTGAATTCAACGTGGGCCTGTTCTCCACTCTGCTGGTGGCAGCATGCTTGGAGCTCGTCTTGTGTCTCATCCAGATGGTCAACGGACTCTTTGGATGTATCTGTGGCACCTGTGGCAAAGAGGTGAGACCAGAGCAGACTATAACCCTTTCACACCGATGGCTCAACCAGGGTTATACCCAGGTCGACTGTCTGTCTGAATGGCGTAACCCTCCTCAATCTACCCGGATTCACGACCCAGGTCGGGGACGGGCTTCCAAAACCAGCGATGTGTCTCACTCTGCTACTGAACTGCAACGTGTGTCTGAACTAGCGCTGCACAATTAATCGCAATTGTATCGAAATCGCAACGTGCACGAGTGCAATATGCAAATCGCAGGATGGTGCAATATGTGTCATACTATTCTGAATTAAGTTTAATTATTGTGCTAATCCTATCCTAAAGTCTGAAAAAAGCAGATCCTTGCAAAAATCATTTACATTTTATTTTATTTTTATATTTTTCAATGAAAATGAGAATGATGATACAAAAAGGATCATTCCCTCCAATATCGCAATCACAATATCAGGCTAAATAACATGGCAATTAGGTATTTTTCTCATATCGTGAAGTGCGCTCCAGGTGATTGAACTAACTGTCTCTCTTTCTTCTCTCAGCAATAAGATGAACGAGAGCACACCATGACTTCTTGAAGAAGAAATGACAGGGATCATCATCACCATCGCCATCAACTCTGTCATCATCGCCAACATCATCACCACTTTCCTGATCTGCTGCGCCGAGGGGTGATGAGATAGAGGCGGAGAGTCGGAAGGATTCAAGAGGAATGACTGGGACTATATCCATAATCGATTGCATTGTTTTCAGATTACACTGATGGAAGACTGTAGATAGGGAAAACGGATGTATGCTGTATTTGTATCTGTAAATTTGGACAAACATAGGCTTAAAGAGAACAGAGAAACATGATTTAACAGAGGCTAAAACCTGGACTGTCTGAGAGGCAGAAATACATACCCACATCAAAAGATTGTCATAACAAGTTGTCATCTATTTTCTATTGTCAAAGTGTTCAGAACAAACTTAGCTTTCTGTATAGTGAGGCCCGAATTTCTCCTCGAGCAACATGTAAAGAAATAATGTGGCCCTACAGCTGAAAAGTTGATGTGATACTTTTTGAAATTCTTCACATCCCTTGTAAACACATACCTTTAGTCATGTGGACAAATTGTTTTGGTGCTTGAAATGAGTTTAAAAAAGTCTTAGGTTACACAGAAGTAATGTAATGCATGAATCAAATAGTAGATACATGTATATTAACAGTATATCAAACAAATATCCAGTGGAATGTGAATAAGTATGTACCTAAATAAAGTACAGTTTTGAGGTCCTTGCATTGACAGCTGCAATGGTTACTGAGATTACAGATTAAACTACCTAACAGTAAACGACAAAAGGTCAAAAATGAGCTCATGAGTCATTGTGTTTCAGCCAAATATGATCAAAACTGGGAAAAAAAACTAAAACATATTAAAGCGAATATTAATCCAGAGTGGGACGTACGCAGACAAAAAAAATAAAAATAAAAAATCAAACAACAATACAAGTCATTCAAAAATGAAATAAAATAAAACAAACTATCAACAAAGCAAGCCTAATACATAAAATAGACACATGAAAGGTCATTATAACTCATCTTTCTCATTTCTATCCATTTACTAAAATAAAAAGATTTTACTTATTTTTGATACTCATATAGGCTAATTACCTTTTTACTATGCATACATCATTTTGCATTTAACTGAAAATTTGAATGTTGGACTTCTATCTTTTACGGTGTAACATTTAAAAAAAAATGTCCTTAAAAAATGTAGCCTATAGGTCTATATTATTTCACCACTGCAACTGTACAGTACGTTTCATGGAAATCTCCCACAATCTGGTGTTCATATAAAGAGAGCCCGTGTGGTTGCTGACCGTGTGGATAAGAAACTGTGTACACGAAATGAAAAGAAGAGAGACACCAGCCATGGAAAACAACTGACCCCGACGTGATTTGAACACGCAACCTTCTGATCTGGAGTCAGACGCGCTACCGTTGCGCCACGAGGTCTACAGTGGATTACGGTGTGACATTAAATTAAAGAACCTTTACTATACCCTGTAGATTGTTATTTGTATTTCAGACTCCGCTTTTTCTAAACAATGTACATAGCGTACGTTGTCTATCTGTGGCATTATATCACAGTAATATTTACATTTTCAGCCATTACGCAAGGCAATGATGTTAATGTATTAGCCGCTAGAGGGCCCTCTCTCACAAGATATCATATACATTTGAAATCAGGTGTCAGCATGATTTAGCCTATGTCATGGACCCATAGATACCTGTCTGCAGGTTTTCCCTCAGCTCCAGGTAATGTCAGTGTGTTAATCAGTCAGATTATACCTGTTGTGTTTATAGACTAGACCAGTTGTTCTCAAACTTTTTTCAATAATGTACCCCCTTTGAAATATTTCTTCATGCAATACCCACCAGAAGGGGAAAAAGAAGCCTATTAAAAGAGGTATAATACAGAGTGCCTGATTTACTAAACAACAACCATGTAACTGAAAAACACTTATATGCAACATTTAAAACAGAGATCTTCAACAGTGGGTCCGTGACCCCTAGGGGGTCTACTGCATGGTGGCCGCCAAATTATTGTTTGATATACATACTACATTCATTCATTATTATTGTTTAATTATTTTAGGAATAATGCATGACTGATGGGGTTTTTTCCCCGTTTCCTTCTGCTTTCTTTGTGTTGGAATTTTTAAATTTGGTGGATTTGTGAGGACTATGGTTAACTGCTCCTCAGATCTCTGCAGGGTAAATCCAGACAGCTAGCTAGACTATCTGTCCAATCTGAGTTTACTCTCGTACGACTATTTTGCAGCGGCTCTGTGCGGAGTTTAGCACCGCCCATGACGATTGTGATTGGTTTAAAGAAAGGCCATTAAACCAGAGCACGTTTTCCTCCCATCCCAGAATGCTCTGTGGAGTAGCCAGACCCTCCTTCAGCATGCTTTGAAGGAGGGTCTGGCAAAGCGAGGCTACGGCTACGTTCAGACTGCAGGCAAAAGTGGCCCAAATCTGATTTTTTTTGGTGCTAAATGACCAGGTCAGACTTCTTCAGAAGTAGTGTGAACACTCAAATCTAGCCCAGATCTGATTTTTTCAAATCAGATTCAGACCACTTCCATATGTGGTCCTGAATCAGACCCAGGTCGGATTTTTTTCAATGCGGCCACAGTGTGAACAACCAAGGTGGATTTGATGCGACTTTTAGGTCAATCTACATCGACGTTTGTCACAATTATGCGCCGGCGGGAGTTAGCCCTAGACACAGACAGTAACATTAAAAACTGACAGAAAGTTTTGAATAGACTGCGTCTCTGTGAAGCTATTCACAACACAGTCCCACCACTCCTGGCTTCTTCTCTGCATCCACACAGACCTCTGTAGTGAATTTGCAGCCATAACCCTGCAAAATGCCAAAATAGCCAATTTGGCTCTCTTTCTCTTCATTCTTCTCCTCCTCAGCACGTGCTCATCAATGTTACGGCTGCCATTACACAAACATTTTGAAATAAAAGCAAAAGTGCTTACTTCCTCCATAACCTCCCTGTCTTTAGTGCGACAGCGTGCTGCGTCTGATGTCATTGTTATTGGTCTTTTGCGAAACCGCAAACAGTTCACACTGGAATCTGATATAGGCCACAGTTTAAAAGGTCATGTGAACAGCCAAACAAAAAAAATCGGATCTGAGCAAAAAAATCCAAATCAAGCATTAAGACTTGTGGTGTGGACGTAGCCGTACATGTCTGATGACATGTCTGTTCATAATAGTTAATTGAATCACAGCTCTCTTAGTTTGGAGCACTGTAAGATTTGGACTCCAAATGTCCCTAATAATCTAAAGAACATAGTATATAGCCTCTAGATAATGCTAATTTAGTATTTAGTCATTTATAATATTTCACATGTGTCTACAGCTCCTCTATTCTCTAATTGTTATTATTTCAACGTTTGGGCCGATGATGTGGACACTCTTTGGTCATGGTCTCAGACCTGTTTGGACTGCATCTAGCCTTAATCAACTTACTATCTTAACTTACCTAAATGCAATCAGTGAAATAATTTAAAAGGAAAAAAAGTATAGGCAACAGATACAGAGAGCCAAACAATGTGGGTATGTAGATATTAATATCTGCAGCTAGAATGTAAAAAATTGGGTGGGGTTCATATCCTCATTAGCAGGTCTGCAGAAGTCAGTGGACATAAAGACTAACAAAGAGAGAGAGAGAGAGAGAGAGAGAGAGAGAGAGAGAGAGAGAGAGAGAGAGAGCTACAGTAGATATATATATATATATATATATAGAGAGAGAGAGAGAGAGAGAGAGAGAGAGAGAGAGAGAGAGAGAGAGAAAGAGAGAGAGAATGTATGTATTTGTGTGTGTGTGTGTGTGTGTGTGTGTGTGTGTGTGTGTGTGTGTGTGTGTGTATGTGTAAGAGAGAGAGAGTGTGAGAAGGAGAGCGAGAGACATCTTACATCTTGAGATTGGTCAACTTCCTGTGCGGCATCTCACATATAGTGTGTGACAGGAGTATAAGGGTGTCAGCATGCTGTGGTGACAGACACACACACTCATCTTCTGCTGGATCTTCACCCTCTTTTTGATCATCCAACAGGTAAAGTCTCACTGTGAGCTCATTTCTAGGCGTACTGTAAAAATGTAGGCTACGTGTCTGTCAAACAGGATCAAATTATAATCTGATGGGAAATGACTTGTGTGTGGGTGTGTACTGTATGTTCTTACTTGAGAATCACAAACAGGGTTTAAAATTAGCACCACCCATCAGCCAAATGCTGGTAAAATATGTGAGCGGCAGGTAGATTTGCTTCATTGATCAACAATGGTGATCTATTGAGTGGCTGGTCAAATTTGAACATTTCAGCAGCCATTTGGCTGCTGAAATGTTCTTCTCACTTTTCTTTTCCATTTGTACCACCATGTGTGTTTAGCACCCAAGCAGACATACTGGGCATTAACCAAAGCCAAATGTTTGATAAAGTAGTGTTCCATTGCCTGTAGAGGAACCCATAAAGATCATTAGATTAATTAGCTGCAGAGTGCAACAATGAATGCAACCCAACGCAGTTCTGCTTTCTAGCAGGAACTGCAGGCTGAGAAACAGACCGTGTTCCTCTTAAGAGGAGTCACTAAAGGTAAATAGGGTAACACATTACAAATAGCACCGTGAACTTACACAATCACTTACATTAAGGCAATTCTTTTCGGTATTACAAGTGTTCAAATACTCAAATGAAGCACTGTCTTATTATTAAATATATGCTGTTATTTACTCCAGAAAAGAAATTTGGAAATTGGATAAAGTGAGGTTCAAAATGATTTTGTTTTATTTTGCTGACATAGTACAGTCAAAGGTTTTTACAGAGGGAATTTTGGATATCTCTTTTTGTCACTCCATAAATCAGAAAATACTGTCAAAAAAATAAAAAATAAACAATTTTCACATGTTTTTAGGTATAAAACATAATGTAAATCAGTCTATGAATGATATATTAGAAATGAAATACAAAGCTCTCTGTAAAAACCTTCTGAACATAGATTGGAATGAAACTTGGACATTTCTGGCTCAGAGTATTGGAACAAAACTCATTTTGAGAAAGCAGCCTTTATAAGATTTTATATTTTAATATATGTACAGTATGTTGTACTATATTGTAAAATTCCATACACTTTTCAAGACACTACAGGTGAACGGGGTAACAATTTGAACTAATACTATGTATGTATGAGCAGACCAGCAGGCAGAGTGTAAAAAAAGATATAAGTAAAATAAAAAATGAGTTCAGACACATAATGAAGATGATGATCACAGGGAGTGATCACCTTCATGGACTGTAGAAAAGGGCATAGGTCGATGCAGAACAACAAACATGTATTCAGCAGAGCGGTGCAGAACAGATGCAGCAACAGCAAATATAATCAACATGAGCCGGTTTGTTAAGGAGGAACTATCTTTAGGGGGGAAACACATCACCAAAAATGGTCATGCATTGTCGTTAAAAACCCTGAAGTAGCTTCATCATGTGTTAGGCATGTAAGCACTTTTGTTCAATGAGAGTAATACAGCCGTTACTGTCGGGCAGTAACCTTGTATCTCCATGTATTTAATCTTTTTCATAAATCAATGTTATTGGTCACCCTTAACGTCTATTTGTGGGTTTTACAAATATTGCCTCTGCATTGTCTAACTGTATGTATAACATCATCACTGTGATTGGATGTAAAGCTTCCTGCTTCAAATACAACCAATAACTTGACTAATTTCTAATTTGAAATTTGTTACTGTTAACCCCCTCTCCCCGCCCCCCTTAACACACACTCCCAAGAAAGTGAATGTGGGAGACAGGAGAAGCTCTGGCTGCCTGGCACTGGTCTGGTCTCAGTCTTGACTCGGTCTCAACCCCTCAAAGTCTTGGTCTTGACTTGGTCTCGATACACTCTGGTCTTGGTGATGACTCGATCTCGGTTTAGGTGGTCTTGACTACAACACTGGTAATTACTCTCACAAATACTTTTTCTAACCACTCTTCTCTCTCTTCTCCATCTCAGGTCATTATGTCCACCAATGCCTCCGACGCCTGTTACAGCAACATCACCGGACATGCTGACGTCTTCCATGTGTCCATGTACTCCTTTATTTTCATTGTGGGTCTCGTTTTTAATGTCCTGTCATTGGTCTTTTTCTGCTGTCAAAACAAATCCAGATCGCAAACCATTGTCTACATGACTAACCTGGCCTCAGCAGATGTGCTGCTCACCCTCACACTGCCCATGAGGATCTACTACCATCTGGGCTATCGTGGCCTTCCTCAGAGGCTGTGTGAAGTCCTTGGTTTGGTCCTGAAGGCCAACATGTATGGGAGCATCTTCCTTCTCACGTGCATGTGCTTTGACCGTTGCATGGCCGTCTCCTTCCCTATGTCATCTCGTGTCCAGGCAGGGAGAAAGAAAGCGCCGCTGGTTTGTCTTGGAATATGGATGCTCACCTTCGGGGCCAGCTTGCCCATCTACATTAAACAAAAACCTGTGAGCCATAAGGAGCATTGTTTTGATAGCCTCCCACTCTTTGCCACAAACCCAGTGGTGGTTGTACCCACTCTGTTTGTGGGGTTTGGGATCCCGCTAGTAATCATGCTGATCTGTTCCTGGGGTTTGGTCCGTGCTGTCCGACGAAGCTCAGTGGCCCAGACCAACCTGGTGGACAGCAAAAAGATCCAGAGGATGACTGCCACCAGCCTCTTCATTTTCCTACTCAGCTTCCTCCCTTACCACGCCATGCTGGGTCTCCTCTCTTTGTATAGAGAAAATACACCATGCCCCATGCAGGATGCATATCGCTACAGCCTAATGTTGGCATGTCTCAACTCAGTACTAGATCCCATTGCGTACTACTTCACTACGGACACCTTCAGGAGGAAAATGGACATAGGTGCTGTCCGTGGTATTTTTCCTTTGAATAGTCAAAGTTCTGATGTGAACAACAGGAGCAGAATGCTTAACAACTAAAAGACTGCTGGAGATCCACCCAAAATACACTGCCATCCAACAAACTCTAAGGCCAACTGTCAACAACACAACTTGTTTTTTTTACTTTATGAATGCGTACGTTTGGAGTGAGATCATGTTGGCTTAGTTCCACTTTTTAACATTAAGTTGACAGATTTCATGTTTCCAATGAACATATTCCACCTGTGATCTTCTTTAGTTTGTAGGGTTCAGTTTGAGGTATACTGTTTGACACAGACAGCGATGAAATCTGTAACCCTACCTCAGAAGACCCATTCCATACTTCACCCCAGTCCATGTCGGTGCCACCACACAAAAAGGGCTGCCCTCTGGAGTGTCCACAAGCCAAAATATTGATTACAAGCCCAACAATTATGTACTTTTATATATTAATTAGGGCCCGAGCACGAAAGTGCAAGGCCCCAACGGTGCCCTGCACTGAAAGTGCAAAGGAACCTTTTGTTTTTGGTCAGATTATTTTTACCAATTCTTCATCGCATTTTTGAGGGGGTTAGAATGCACGAAAACTCACAAAAATTTGCACACATGTCACAACTGGTGAAAATTGCAAAGATTCAAAAACAATTTCACATATCCACCACTAGGTGGCGCTATTGCAGAAAAAAGCGTTTGGCCCTATAACTCCCAAGCCGTACATCTCACATTCAAAAACCATATATTTTTGCGTTCCCTGGATCCAGCTGAATCTCCTGATATAGACCACGCCCATTTCCGCCTAGACTTTTATGCGTAAAAAAATCGAGATTTATCGAAAACCTACTTTGCCAAACTCCTCCTAGACCGTGCGACCGATCTGCACGAAACTTGGCAGGTAGCATCTCCAGACAGATCTGACAAAAAGTTATCCAAAGAATTTTTATAGGATAAAAATTGCACATATTACGCACAAACTAATTTGTGTAGCTAAGTATGCAAACACCAACTTTGCCATATCTCGACCAAAATAACTGCTATCAACGCAAAACTTAAGATTCTTGTTTGCCATATATATATATATATATATATATATATATATATATATATATATATATATATATATATATATATATATATATATATAAAATATTGCACCAGTACTCTATCAGGTATTGCACATCCTATAACCATAATGGTAAGTACCACAAATCTTATTTAGTAGTATTAGTTACATATACATCACTGTAGCCAATACACACACACACACACACACACACACACACACACACACACACACACACACACACACACACACACACACACACACATCTTCTCTCTTGTTATTCATTAATTTGATTGAAAGCGGCACAAATGAGAATTCATGCCGGTTAAGCTTGCAGATTGGTAACCTGTACCTTCATCAGCTCATAAGCACTATACAGGATGTGGTTTGGGTCATGGGTGATTTTGAAACCCTGTTTCCTCACCGCCTCCTCGAAGAGCTCCTGAAGAGCAGTTGGTGGCATTTGGCTGATTATTTTTCCAGCCCTTTTATCAAGTTTGGGAGCTGTGATTTTAATTGAATGGACAGTTTACCGAACAAAGCCAAAATGCCATAACGAACAATACATTCAATGGCTGCCTTGTAAAACAGTAGCATGATATCTTTGTCCTTAGAATGATTTAGTGTTTTCATTTTGTGTGGATGCATCATTTTTTGGGCCATAATTCCCACTTTGTGATATTGCCCTGTTGCTAACATTGTAAATTTAGGCAGCTGAATAGTATTGATGTCAGCCATGGCACACGCTATACTTGCTCAATGTATGTACACACCAGCCAACTACAAACACACAAAGGAAGCTTGTACAGAAAAAAAACTGTATCAGGAACTGTTGTACAAGATGTGCAAGAAAAAAGAAAATATGCTGCATATGTATCAGCCTCAAATGTCATCCAGTCTCTCCTCTCTGTCTGGCCACAACATTTTATCAACATCACACAAGATATCCTCCCTTGCAGAGCAACAAGGTATGCATCATACCCCTTGGTATGATGCAGCCACCCCTTTACAACAATCTGCTGTGATATCCTCACCTGTTACCGTTTGTGTTTGGTTGCTCTAAATTGTAAGGAAATTGAATTGTTCCCCATATAGCAGGGGTGTCAAACTCATTTTCACTAAGGGCCACACTTGAAAAAGAGAATCACACCAAGAGCCAGACATGTAGAGTTTGACATGCTTTTGTTACTGCATGTCACTTTTTTTTACATTTTGGTAGCTTTTTTCCTCATTTTTGTTGTTTTTGTTCCCACTCTTTTGTGGCTTTCTCAGACATTTGTCACCTTTTGGCAAATTTGTTACTTTTTCCGACATTTTTGTACGCTTTTTGTCGCATTTCTGTTGACATGAAGCCCTACAAAAGTCATCAAAACAGTTTGCCATCATAGAATTTAGCAAATCAAGCAAAACAATGATACATTTTTTTTAACAACAACCTGTTTCACAGGCTGAATATGAAAACTCTCTGCTTCTGGGGGAATTTCTGAGTCTCAGAGTCGGCAAATCTGCCATATTCTGCTTTGAATGTCAGGTAATTGCAGTTTAAAAAACACTTTCCTGTGTTTTTGGTATGGCGCACAACTAGGCGGGCCAAAATTTATTGTGAACCCAAATTGATATACGGGCCGGATCTTAATGTGCAACGGGCCGGATTTGGCCCGTGGGTCTTGAGTTTGACACATGTGCCATATAGCCTACGTCTATTCATCTGACAACATTTACAACAAAACCACATACCTATTATGTATCAAATATATGTGTGACAGGTTATTGTGATTGTTGGTTGCTCTATTTTGCATGTGGGGATTTACACAATGAACATGTGTATAGTTGCATTTCAGAGTAATACGATTCAATAGCAAATGAATGCAAACTATTTTGACCTGCAAGGCTTACTCCATGCATTTTGTGCCAAAGCAATGACAAATGACTAGAGTCATGTAAACAACTGACTCACTGATCATATAAATAGTCAGATAGTTTGACAAAGCTTAATACGCATTCAACGATTGTGTCAAAGCGATTGAGGAAAAACTGTATTATGCTATCCATGGCCATGGGTACTGAAGCCTATCCCTGCATGCACAGGGCATGTGTCCAGTCTATCACAGCATCCATGATAAATACAGACATCAAACTATCCTTCAATACATCCTATAATGACCTAGTAAGTAGCCAGTTTTCCACTGTTGTAATTAGACAGTCACAGTCACTGAAGCCATTTTGAATCTAACTTGAGCATGTCCTCGGCTGTGAGTTTGTGGGATAATGGAGGAAGTTGAAGTGCTTATTTCGGGGGGGTTATCTAGGGGTTGCGGCTGAGACAGGCTGATGTGTAAAGCCATTGGTTCACATATTACATCATAAGAAGCTGATCTTGCAGGCATACGAGCCTCTAACATGAAGATGAACATGAACATGAATTTCCCCAGTGGGATAAATAAAATCTTATCTTATCTTATTTCATTCTGAAAGCTCCTTAAAACACACACAAGAGAAACAGAGACACAGCGTCACCTCACTTTCTTATTTACCTCGATTTTATATTTTGTTCAATTTTGCTATTTTAGGTTTTGCTTATTGTCTGTTTATTTACACTGCCAAAATGAGAGCTGCTAAACTGTGTTTCGTTGTTGAAAGAAATGACAATAAATATATATTCCATTCTATTTTTCTATCTATTCTACAAACGTGTAGCAGTGTGTAATTACAGGACAGGAACAGTTCTTCTGTGTTTGCAGCCCTGCAGTGTTACCTTCTGCTTCTGCTTGTGTCTGCACAATTTGAAGAGATATATGTACATGATGGAGCGGCACGCATTGTAATCCTGTCTGTGGTTTCCTGTGTGTGTTGTATATTTGACCTATATAAAATAAAGATCCCAGGGCCCAGACATAAAGGCTCCATGGCTGCAACAAATGTACGCTCTGCTAGTTAACTGGCAATTTGCAATGCACACGTTTGTAAAGGAACTTGGTGAATCATGAAGTGGGTGATGGTGAACAATTCTGCACAGCAGCAAAGGTATGGAATTACATCTGGGCCAAAAGGTTTGATCATTTCAAAAATAAAATTGAAACTGAAAGATCTTGAATCTTGAACTTTGAAAAATCTTCAGGTTAAAGTGACTATATGTAACTTTTTAATGTTTCTGAAGCTTTATCATTTTTCATACAATGGTCTTAAATGACCTGTATCAGACGAGACTAACAGTGAGAAGAAAGCCATTTTTATATTATATTATATATTATATATATTCTTTGCCCTTGTCCCCCTGTGATGTTACTTGGTTAAAGCGTCCGTGGGTTTCATGAAATGCGCTATATTAATCTAAGTTATTATTACGTTCGTTGCTACAAAAATCTCTTAATGCTTTGGCTCGTGACACAGTGACAGTGATACCCAGTTTAGCTCACGAGACATCCAAAATAGGCTAAGCCACTGTATGCAATACTTGAAATGCAACGATGCATCCGTAATGTATTCTTTTATTGTAATGAATGATTTTTTGTATGAGCAAAACATTCATCTGATGACCTCTCCATAACAATAATTCCTAGACCTTTACGGCAGCAGGTGTGGTAAAAACACTACCTCTTTTGTCCAAAGCGGCCGCTAGAATCAACACAAACTGAAAGTTACATATAGCCACTTCAAATATTATTTGGATTCAGTTCTGAAATTCTTTTGCATATATTATTTATTTTCATGTTTCACTTTCATATACAGTATATTTTGATATTTCTTAATCTGAGAACATAACATCTGCAACTGAAAGAAATAAGGCCTCAAATGGCAAAATATATATGAAAGTGAAAGATGAAAATAAATACTGAAGAAATGAATGAAAATTATATTTAACCTAAAATAAACTTTGCCTACACTTATTTTTAGTTGGAATGCATTGTTGTATTTTTAAAAGTTCAAGATCAAAACAATCAGTTTAAAAAAAAAAAATTCTTTGAATTATCAAAACTTTTGGCCCACATTTAGCTCCATATAAAGGTCTTGTCAAAATACTACTGACTGTACGTTTTCTGGTTTCATCAGCAAATGTAACAAAACATCTGTAAAAATGCTCCCATGTTTATAATAATGTAGATACTCAATATGTCCTGCAGCAGTTCTGAGGAAGCATACTGGCACCTGAAGTAGTCTACCACCAGGAGTCACCAATTCTCCAACTCAACACAGATGATCAAAAAGACACAGTGCCAATCCCAACTGTCTCCGGGATTGTCTTCCTAAATGCAATGAGGCGAAAGGAACATGTATGCACTGTGTCTGGGAGTGTGACAAAATGAAAACATTCTGGAGGGAGGTGATCAATAAAACTATGTTCGTCTTGTCTGTGAACATTCCACTTGACCCTAAGATGATTTTGCTGCACCTGTATGCAACAAATCTGAATCTGAAACCCCAAGAATATAATAGTATTGATTTTTCTATACTACAGGCAAAAAAGAACTATAGCTCTCATTGGAAGAAAATGGAGCCACCTACAATTGGTGCTTGGATCAAGAATATGGCGCAATATATGTCCATGTAAAAACGTATATATATATATATATATATATATATATATATATATATATATATATATATATATATATATATATATGTTTTTAATTTCCATTCCACTCCATTATAGACAGAATACCAGCTGATCTGAGTGGGTGGCTGATCTTTAATGCAGTATCTACATTGCCCATTATCAGCAACCATTCATCCAATGTTCCAAATGCCCATTCTGTTTACTAATCTGATATCATTTTAAAAGGCCAACTGAGAAAACATTGGAGATCCCTTTTGCAATTATGTAAACACATAATGTAATCTGAAAACTGCTGCCCTGGTTAAAAAAAACAATGCAACTGATCTCAGCTGGTATTCTGTCTGTAATGGAGTGGAATGGAAATTTCTAAGTGACCTCAAACTTTTGACCGGTAGTGTTTATATTATATATTATTCAAAGGCAAATTGGGGGTGTATGAGAAAACGTGGAGGCCATTTGACCAGTTCATAAAAGAAGAAGACAGCGGGGTGCTGCTACTGTGATTGTTTGAGTCTGGGTCGGGAGGGGTCAGCTACAATCTTTCCTGCCAGCTGCTTTTTTTGACGTTTTTGTTGCTTTTTCTGATGCCTTTGACTCTTATTTTACAATGTTTTTGTCACTCATTTAATTTTAAATAAACCTCATTTATATGACATAATACCTTCTTCTATTTTTTTTTGTTAAAACAAAGCAGAAATTATGAATTATTTTGACTAATAGTTAAGATCAGAGGACGTTGAGTGGATCAGAGACGGGTACCTGTCAAAGTTTAGTCTTGATATTGGTTTGAAAGCCATTTAAACATTTTTTTTTTTAAATGCTATGAAATTGAATAAAACACCCAAAATGCAAAGAAAGTAATCATTAATTGTACCTGCAAAGAACGTTGTATGGGTTCCATACAACATACATCCATGCATCCAGGATATTTTTGGGCAATTTGGTTGAAAGAAACCCATATTTCTGTCATAAAAAAAACGGTCAAATTTGACCCGAGGACAACACAAGGGTTAAGGTTTGTTTTCAAAAGAGATTTGAGGACTTTCAAAAAGCCAACATCACCGTTTCAGCTTAAGCGCCAAATTATCTCTTTACACATTGCTCTAGAAAAAAATGTGGGCATCACTATATAGTTTGTTCTGAACATTTTGACATGAAACACATGGGGGTCAGTTATATGCAAATTGCCTACCCTTAAAAAGGTAAATTTAAGAAGATATGTGAAAATGCCCTTAGACCTCAGAGGGTTAAAACAAAGGTCCAGTATATTATGATGTATTTATTCAATCTGACAGGAGCTGTGTATGTCTGCATCAGCCAATTCTATTGGAGTAGCTTTAGATTAGAGTTAGCTGTTTTTTTCTGTCATGAGTCACTAGTTTTTCTTCCAATTGTTTTCTGTAATGTCCTCTATGTTGTGTCTATGTAGTGCTTATATTATGCTTTTGGCTTTTTCCCTTTCCTTTATTGTGTTATATATCTTTTTTTGTGCATGTTATAGGTTTACAAAGTGAAAACGCCCAAAGTCCACCCCAAAGGGACTTACCATCTCCAACAGAAAACACTGTTCACAAACTGCTCCAAACAGCTCTATTGTAGTCCAGCCTTTACTTCAGAGACAAACGTGGTCACTTTGTAACACACGATATAATGCTCGCCTAGCTGCTAGCATGACACGCCCTCATACTCTGCTTCTGACTGGCTAGTAGTCCTTACCTAGGTACTGTCAGGGCACGCCCTCATACTCTGCTTCTGACTGGCTAGTAGTCCTTACCTAGGTACTGTCAGGGCACACCCTCATACTCTGATTCTGACTGGCTAGTAGTCCTTATCTAGGTACTGTCAGGGCACGCCCTCATACTCTGCTTCTGACTGGCTAGTAGTCCTTACCTAGCTACTGTCAGGGCACGCCCTCATACTCTGCTTCTGACTGGCTAGTAGTCCTTACCTAGCTACTGTCAGGGCACACCCTCATATTCTGCTTCTGACTGGCTAGTAGTCCTTACCTAGCTACTGAGCATGTGCGACTCCCAACAAAGATGGAACAGAAGTGAGATGTCTCACTTGTATGTTTTTGTTTGATTGTCTTGTTGTGCATTCCTATTTCTATTCATGCTTTGTTTTAATGTGTGTGCTGTTTTTTTTTCAACCTCACATTTGTACTTAGGTGCAGTAGGCTACTTGAGTAAATGTACTTAGTTACATTCCATCCCAGTATATAGGCTCCTCTATCAGAGGCTCGTTAGAATGGGACAAAGGCAGAAATGTTTCACAGTAGGCTGTGTGTGGAAGCACAAGAGGGGGAGGTCGGCTAAACGGATTGGAGGCACTGCCTGTCTGCGGGAAAGCGGAGGAGGGGGGGTGGGAATGAGGAGGAGGACCGGAGGGATTGATGAAAGCACCGCGGAGGTTTCAGATGACCGCTCCGCGCTGCACGCGCTGCTTGTGCGTCAGGCGGAGAGACGGAACGGGCAATAGTCGGTGTTTGTGTCTAACGGGACCACGGTAGGCTGTGATGTCTGGGAGTTTGACCACAAGCCCGGGAGTTTAACAGACTTTTTTCAGCGGTCTTCTGCTGTAATTCCACTGGAGAGCAACTACAGGTCCAACAGCAGAAGCTCAATTTTTGACGACACAGTCCACGTCGACGTTTAGAAACGAGGTGAGTCTACTTCATATTCAAACATTTAGGCTAACAGTAGGCTAATGTAGGCTGGGGGAACTGGGTCGCGTGCGTCAAACTGGGAATGAAAGAAAAACACCGGACTCCCTTCAACATAAATTGTTAGGCTACATGTCCACTTTGGAGTTCAAACACTTATCTAGCTAACGGGGTAAATGTCATTTCAGACATTTAGACTTTATGTAGCCTATTATTGTTATTATTGCAAATCTCACGCCAACAACGGTGGGCTCGCGACTTCTTTTAACCCTTGTGTTGGCCTTCCAGCTCAAAAATTGAAAATTAACACTTTTTTGTCACTTATATTGACGCTTTTATAAAAAAAAACGTTTTTGTCTCTTCGACGTTTTTTTTCTCAACATTTTTATAGCATTTTTCAACGTTTTCTGCGCTTTCCCCCACTACCACCAGTATACACTAACAACAATTTATTACCACTATTTTCATTTTTGAAAATTATGGCCAATAAACCTCTTGTAGCGTATATGAGATGATATCTGACTTTTTAGTTAAAAAAGCAGAAAATATGAATTATTTTGACTAATATAAGATCAGAGTATGTTAATGGATAATCACAGACTGTCAAAGTTAAGTCAGATTAATGATATCAAATTAAATAAAACACCCCAAATCCAATAAAAGTAGTGAACTGATCCCTAAATTTGACTTGTGAAGAGCGTTTCATGGAACCTTATGTGTTACTTTTGGGCAATTTGGTTAAAATAAACCCAAATGTTCTGATATAGTAACTTTGAAGCGGATCAAATTTGACCCGAAGACAACAGGAGGTTTAAAATAAAGCTTAATCCAACATTCACAAACTTTTATTTTTGTGATAAAAACATGTTTTATTAAATTCGTCATCACCACCCACCCAGACTAAATCAAGAAAAGATGACACTAACCATATGTGTGCTTACTGGGCATTATAAACAATAACAAAATAGACAAACTGTAAACCAAATAAACATATGTATAATAACAGCACCATAAGCCCATTATACACTTCTCCCCCCAGCACAAGGTTTCTTAGGAGCCCTCCTGAAAGCTCAGGTAGCCTAATTTCCCCATTTCTCCGACAACATGCACAAACTTTTATTTTGTAATAGGCTAGCCTACTAATAACAAGAGATTTATAAAGAAAAGTGATTCCTGCAATCAAATCTGATCATGAAATATTAGCCTGCATTCACAAAAAAACAATCATTAACACATTAATAATAAACCAATGAAGAAAGAAAATACAATGTCGTTCACAACGATGTCTTCTCCATTTCGTCAAACAACAGGCAATAAGAACCAGCTCATTATAATTGGGAAAATGTAGCTATATTGCTGCATTTATTGCAGTAGGTTTTACCTAAGGCTAATCTTAAAGGACCCCTAAACTGACACAAATTAGACCACGGACCCCCATCTGATTTGGTCCCAGGGTCCCACATCTGATAGGATTTTTGCTTTTACATGTTTTATTACAGAACGTGTATGAAACCCGTTATCCAAATAGTCATACATATTGTCATTATGATACGTATGGATGGAATTATAGTGAAAATAAATGATTCCCTTTTTGCTGGTGAACCCCTGGAATCCCCTCAAGGACCCCTGTTGGTCCCCAGACCACACTTTGAAAACCACTGAGCTAAAATACTGTAGCTTAATGCCAACATAAGAGTTGTTTTGTTCTGAAAGCTGTGACCGGAAGTCGCCTGTTTCATGTTGCCTCTCAGAGGGTCACTCTAAACCTAGTCTCGCATTGCCAGAACTAGTCCAGGTTAGTCCACACAGCATTACAGGATGGGAGAAAAACCTGCTCTGGTTTATTGGCATTTCTTTAAACCAATCACAATCGTCTTGGGCGGTGCTAAGCTCCACACGGAGCCCCAGTGTCTCTGCAAAATAGCCTCTGGAAGGAACTTGTTTTGGTGGAACATGTGTACGTTCAAAAGTAGTTTTAGTCGTGCAACAGAAAACTCAGATTGGACAGATAGTCTAGCTAGCTGTCTGGATTTACCCTGCAGAGATCTGAGGAGCAGTTAACCATAGTCCTCACAAATCCACCAGAGTTTAAAATTACAACACAAAGAAAGAGGAAGGAAACGGACATCGGCGGAAAAGAAGGACATCCGGCGGCACCGGAACAATCCCGGAAGTGGAACGTCGTGGATATAGACTAATCTAAACCTAAACCAGTAGCTGTGTTCGAAACCGTTCTTCATTCTCTCACTCACTATTCCCTACATAGTGTTTATTAAATAGTGAACTGTACAGGGAACGACCAAACGAGATTTCGGACACTCACTGAAAACACATCGTTGCGTGGAAACATACCGAAACAAAAATACTTCTAATACGTCCCAGGAGGATAGTAAAAGGTTTTATATTATATTTGTTGCATGTTACATTTCCACTGTTTAGAAACGAAAACCCGCTCCATTTTTCCTTTTTCAGTTTTCGCGGTGACTTCTGCTTCTTGTACTGCGTTGCATTGTGGTATACGGGAGTAAAATGTAGGGTACATTGTATGTACTCAAGTTAACAGTGCATTGTGGGTATTTTATAGTGGACTATATAGTGAATGAAATTAACCGCGGAGAATTCGAACACCACTGCAAAATGGCAAACGCATTTCCGTAATAGGGAACAATTTCCAACACAACCAGTGTTTCTCAAATGGGGGTAATAGTACTCCTGGAGGTACTTTGGAGTACTGCAGGGGGTATGTGAGATTTATTTATGCATAATTACTAAAATAATTATACCATAATTACAAGTAAATGTAGTGATGGAGTCTAAATATTTGAAATGTAGGCTAGCATTTAAGGGTTTTTCAGTTACATGGTTGTTGTTTAGCCTAAAAAGGTGACCACACTGTCTCCTGGTTAATTAGGGCACATAACTAACATGGAGCCTAGAAATGAATTTATTGTCTCTCCTGTTGTCCTTGGGTCAAATTTGACCCGTTTTAAAAAGTTTCTACATCAGAAATGTGGGATTCTTTCATCCAAATGTCCAAAATGTACATGGATGGTTCCATACAACGCTCCTTGCAAGTTAAACAAATGATCAGTTCACTACTTTATTGAATTTTGGGTGTTTTTTTCCCCACACAAAAAACGGTTTAAATGGTTTCAAAACAGTATCCTGAAACTAAACTTTGACAAAAAACAAAAAATGTATATAATTTCATATAAATGAGGTTTCTTGACCATGAATTCAAAAAAACAAAATTGTGTAAAACTATGTGTAATGCATTAGTGTGAGTGGTGTGTACAGTATACTGATGGTAGTGTAAAAAAAAAAAGAACATTTTGAAAAAAAGCATCAAAAAGCGATAAAAAAAAGCATAAAAAAAGTGTTCAATTTTAGTTTTGACCCGAGAGGACAACACAAGGGTTAAAAAAACAAACCCTGATCAGTTCATAACTACAGTAATTGTCATTGCCCTGCTTGTCTTGCCTGTTTGGTATATCCTCAAGTAGAGCTGGGCAATATATCGATATTATATCGATATCGTGACATGAAACTAGATATCGTCTTAGATTTTGGATATCGTAATATCGTAATATGGCATAAGTGTTGTCTTTTCCTGGTTTAAAGGCTGCATCACAGTAAAGTGATGTCATTTTCTGAACTTACCAGACTGTTGTAACTGTTCTATTATTTGCCTTTACCCACTTAGTACTTATATCCACATTACTGATGCTTATTTATCAAAAATCTCATTATGTAATTATTTTGTGAAAGCACCAATAGTCAACACTACAATATCGTTGCTGTATCGATATTGAGGTATTTGGTCAAAAATATTGTGATATTTGATTTTCTCCATATCGCCCAGCCCTATCCTCAAGTACACAGAGCACTTGTTGTCTTACTGTCCAGGCATTTTGGTCCAACGGTTTGGGGAAATCTTATTTGACTGATCCTGTAGCATTAACCCGGCCTGACCGGGCCAGGATAATACACCAGGTTACTGGACGAGAGCACCAGGAAGATCACTCGAATGGATCAGTAGTTAGGATTTGTCACTGGGAAGAACCTCATTCGAGTCGTTTCACATTTGTGGTGGAGTAGCCTACATACAGTCAATTTACTGTTTCAAAAAGCTTCTAATGGATTTTAAGATGCATGACATTTATTCCACCAGGGCCAAATACCCTCTCTCGAAAGGTCGACTTCCTTAGCATTCCTTTCCATAATGTTGTCAGACACTTAACTTAATAATCTGAGTCTGTCAGTGGCAAAACGATCACTTTTGTGAAGGTACGGTATCTCACAAAAGGGAGTATACCCCTCACATTTTAGTAAATATTTCATTATGTCTTTTAATGGGACAACACTGAAGAAATTACACTTTGCTACAATGTAAAGTAGTAAGTGTACAGCTTGTATAACAGTGTAAATGTGCTGTCCCCTCAAAATAACTTTTATTTTTCATTATGTCATTAATGTCTAAACCACAGGCAACAAAAGTGAGTACACCCCTATGTTGAATTCTTATAGAGGCAGGCAGATTTTTATTTTTAAAGGCCAGTTATTTCATGGATCCAGGATACTATGCATCCTGTTAAAGTTCCTTTGGCCTTTGGAATTAAAATAGCCCCACATCATCACATACTCTTCACCATACCTAGAGATTGGCATGGGGTACTTTCCATAAAATCATCTCTCAATGCAAATCAAACCAGCTAGGCTAACTGACATAAAACCATAAAACTAGACTTCGGCACCCTCTCTTGGCTCTGCATTCAGGCTTCAGAAAATCTAGTCTGTGACCGGAGACTTCAGCCAATCACAGATCATTTCAGAGAGAGAGAGAGAGAGAGAGAGAGAGAGAGAGAGAGAGAGAGAGAGTGTTCCTATTGGCTGTTCTGGGCATGCATTACCCGTACGACAAAGACGGGAGAGGGAGAGCTGCAGTAAGAGGTCTAACTCTACTTCAAATTCTGTTTTTTGGCATTCTACCCACTGCAGCTTTAAATGTGTTTAGGTTGGGGTGCTGGATTTGAGTATAAAGGGTCTGTCTTTATCCCTGTCCCGGTGTTTGTCTGTTTTATACAAGTGTGTGCTTGTAAAATCAACCAATATATCAAAGCTATCCTAATTAGGGTAGTTTTTAATGTGTTCTTGACTATTGCATGACTATACTCGAATATACTCGCTTGTGCAACTCTATCAGTGACTCAACAGTGCCATGTTATTTTGCCATCAGCAATGGATGGTCTTTTTGGAGTGTGGGAGTGTGAGGACACGTTGAACTGCCAATGTTTGGGAAGTTTCAAAACAGAGCTGGAAGTGGAGTTTAAAAAGACTGAAATCTAGGGTAGGGGTTATAAACTGTGGCCTAACCATCCTTGTGTTCCTTTTTTTCCGAGTGTAAGTGAGTGAGACTGAGAGGCAAGAAAATGACAGGGGGTCGGGGAAGAGAAATCACGGCATGGTTCATGCACGGGCTCAGCAAGCGTGCATGTGCAAATTAATTAAGATGCGACGTGTGCGTCTTATCAGGGGAAGTTCTTCTACTTCTCAAAATCTGAAATGTTAATTTCCCACATTCTAGAGATGGAACTGTGTTGACTGCTGCTCCTTGTTGATGACTTGTTTGTCTGCGATTTGCAATTACCTCCTCTTCCACATCCTTTCAAAACACACCAGCAATCAGACAGCAAGTGGATTTAATATGATCAGGAACAAGGACACACACACACACACACACACACACACACACACACACACACACACACACACACACACACACACACACACACACACAGTGGTCTTGTTGTGTGCTGCTGTAGCCCACTACAGTGTTGGAGAGAAACTTGTGCCAGTATGTACCGTAGACTGTATATAAAGATGGACACTGTACAAAAGTGAAGCTAAAATATCCCGGATACGGGAGCTGACATCTTATTATTTTGGAGCCAGAGTCTGTGCAGTTTCACCCTGTTTTTAAATCATCAAATTACTAATAAAAAACAAACTTATCAGGAAAATGAACATAGAGCTGGTTGGAAATCGGCCAACCGTTCACCACTAATGCTAGCAATAGCTACCTAGCTTGGTTGGCAAGGTGCTACCGAACGCTGAACAAGACATTTTTAAGTGACCAAAATGTTCCAAAACGTTCCAATCCTGCTGGAAATGAGATAGAATGCAGCTTTAAGGCACTTCCACATTGGCTTCACTTAGTTATAGACAGTGGTGGAAAAAGTATTCAGATCCTTTACTTAAGGAAAAGTACTAATACCACACTGTAAAAATGTTACTTAAGTAACAGTAAGTAAGTATCATCAGGAAAAGTACTCAATGCAGAAAAATCCTCCAAACAGTTCTGTCAATCAACTAAGTTCAGCTGGACTTAAGGCCGTTATATTGTTGGCTAGTTTAATTTAGAATAAAACTTTTATAAACTACATGTGTTTTGTGTGCAAACATCTTAATTTGTAAAGTAACTAGTAACTAAAGCTGTCAGATGAATGCAGTGGAGTAAAAAGTACAATATTTCTCTCTGAAATGTAGCGGAGTAGAAATACAGAGCGGCGTGATCACGGAAGGCTTGTATCATGTGGAAGCGCCGTCAGTGTTGTTGTCATTACTCAATTTCTCACGAGGGAGACAGAAACTACGCACTAAATATACAGTACCTCACAAAAGTGAGTACACCCCTCACATTTTAGTAAATATTTCATTATGTCTTTTAATGGGACAACACTGAAGAAATTACACTTTGCTACAATGTAAAGTATTAAGTGTACAGCTTGTATAACAGTGTAAATGTGCTGTCCCCTCAAAATAACTCAACACACAGCCATTAATGTCTAAACCGCTGGCAACAAAAGTGAGTACACCCCTAAGTTAAATTCTTATAGAGGCAGGCAGATTTTTATTTTTAAAGGCCAGTTATTTCATGGATCCAGGATACTATGCATCCTGATAAAGTTCCCTTGGCCTTTAGAATTAAAATAGCCCCACATCATCACATCCCCTTCACCATACCTAGAGATTGGCATGGGGTACTTTCCATAAAATCATCTCTCAATGCAAATCAAACCAGCTAGGCTAATTGACATAAAACCATGCCAATCTCATTTAACATGATGGTAGAAGGTGTAATATGTAGAAGCTGCTGTTGAACTGCTGCTGTTTTTTATTGGAAAAGTTTTTTGTATTATTATTAGAACTTAAGCTTTTATGATAAATGTTCTGTGTTTTGACTGTTCCATGCTTATTAAAAGAAAAACACTTATTGCTGGCAGTTCATATCCATGTACTTATCCTTGCATAAGAATATAGAGCAGTTTTGATGGTGTCTCATGTATAATGCTCTATGACATGTTTATCTGTTACACAGTGAATATTGAACTTTAGCTCAACTTAGAAAAATCACAATTAGATTTATTCTCCAAATCGTTCAGCCGTAGTTGTTTGAAGTGTTAGTACAGTATACAATGTCTTAACACCTGATAAAAGCCTTACAATTTGACTTTGTGGTTCAGACACCACCACCCCTCCCCCCACCCCCCCACCCCTCCCCTCCCCCCGTAGCGCCTCATGTTTTGGACACAGCGCTGTTTTCTGGGCCATATGGATAAGGAGGAGGAGGAGGAGGAAGAGGAGGAGGCTGGGCAGGAGCAGCTGGTGCCGCACTTCTTAACAAAGGCTGCAGTTAACCGATTAGAGGCTTTACCTCTAAATTTAGACCCAGAGCTGCGTCCTGCTGCGCACACACTGACTCTGCATCGATACCAATCAGCAAATTCAACCGCTTTGATCACTTTGCATTGATTTTTTTTTTAGCTTAGTAATAACTAGGGGTGCAACAATATATCGATCCAATATTATTGATACAAAGTTAAAATATAGATACATATCGTCATCTTTAAGATGCGCCTTTATTTTGAAATTCCCACTTTATATGTATTTGTTCTTTTTATTAAAAAGAGTAGTTTGTTTTTAATTTAAATATCTGGAAGAGCTTAGTAAACAAAATCATCAAATCATATTTTTGTTGCTTTTTGTAAATATGCTGTGTATAAATGTAACTGATTGTGTTTAAATAGGCTTATGTATCGTCTAGAATCAGTCGCAGGCCCCTGAATTAAATCCAATGAAAATCTAATTGTGGCGGACTTTGTGATATCAGTAAATACTCTATCGTTGTCCACAGAGTCAATATAATGTGGTACCGTGATAAAACGTGTGACTTACACCCCTAGCAATAACAATGGAGCGCACACACAATTGGACCCAAAGATACTGGAAGCTCAGCCTTTCTGTGTTCACTTCACCCAGTTTGTGAAGAAGCATGCCAGTGTCTCTGCCCCTCACACGCCGAGTGTACACCCTAAAGCAGGGATCTTCAACAGGGGGTCTTCGACTCCTAGGGGGTCCTTAGAGTTACTGCAGTAAAATTGTAATTTTTTTTAAAGTTGTTTCAAAAATTCAAATGTCTTAACATGAATCCCACATATTATTAGCAAATATAAATCAGCCTATTTGTGAAAAAAAAACATGAATGATAGGCTTACAGACCTATAGGTAGGCAGTCACTATGGAAGCCATCCACAGATCCAGTTAATCCTTAGGATTCACTGTGTCACATGTATGTTTAACATCAAAACATGATTTATAAAATCATGCCAACAATTATTATTTTAATAGCTTAGTATTCCATGCATTAAAAAAATATATGTAGTAGTTGGGGGTCCCTGCTCCATCTCTCTCTTAGTTAAGGGGTTCTTGGCTTAAAAAAACGTTGAAGACCCTTGACATAGGTTAAGATCTTAAATGAAACTTCAGTCAACAATATCTTCTTAATCTTTATTCTTTGCACGTTAGAATTTAAATAAATACATCAAAGCTTCATAATATTGATGGCTTCCAATTGCACTCCGTTGCTGACATGTTTGAAGTTGTATTTTTAAAGTATACTTGCTGTAGCTTTCCCTGAACTCTGTAAAAAGCAATCGTAACTGGGATAATCACAATGAAACTACTACTCTACTCCCAACAAACTTCTACATCATTTAAACAGTGTTATTTATTACAATTAGGAAACACACGTGTTAAGAATAAGTAAATAAGACTCCGAAAATGGAAAAGCATTATGTACCAACTTTACGAACTGAACATTTGTAATACTGGTGGTAGGAACTGGGCTACTGGGAATCGACATATGGCTAGCCTAATTCTCACCAAAGTATACGCCGGTTCTTCCCCCCCCCCCTTCTCCAGACCATGCACCTGTCATAGATAAATCCTAGAGTCCAACATTGAAATGCAATCATTAGTTAAGTTGAAAAAGGAGATTGCGCTTCCACACTGGAGATTCTTGGTGGAGTGCTAAACTCAAAATCATGAAAAAAGCAGAGGGGGGTGGGGTTGATTGAAATTGCATGTGGTGTCAACATAAAACACAGCGCTTTCAAGCCGGGGAGAGGAGTTCACTTTGCGGCGAAAACAAAATAGCCAGGAAACGCTCGTTCGTTCCTCGGGAGTGTTTTAACCACGATCTTTTTCCTAAACTTAACGAGTCGTTTTGGTGCCTAAAGTTAACTGTCATCGCCGCATGACGCTAACTTTTTCTGGCTAAACTCTACTACATGACCCCTGAAAGGACTGTCATCTGGCGGTGCCTGTAGCCTTGGGGAAATCCCACACACCCTGCCCATATCCATATTAAATTCAAACATTGTTAAAAGTGAACTTATGTATTTCCACTTATACAGTATAGCCCAAGCCGTCCAGAGCGGGTTCCTTGAAGAGCTAAGACCTGCTTAGACTATTCTCATGACCTTTGATGCCGTGTGGTGACTAAAACAAGTGTCAGCTTTAAATGAAGCTCAAGCTCGACCACTCATCTCCCTCTCTGCTCTCAGGAGATCTGATCCTCCAAATCCTGGGGGTGGACTTAGTGAGTCAATGACAATGATAGGGGACGGAGCGTCTCAGTATTCCACATTTTGTTCTTCTGCAGACGTTAAAGGTCCCATATTATGCTACACATTTACAATTCTGATTAGGCACACACACGGATTCTCTTACACATTGGCAGGCCAAATCTCAGCATTACTAATCTCATTACGCACACACCAAATAAGACACAGTTGCACAACTCTCACCACACATTTGTTAATAGTTTTGCTTGTTTGGACACACCTTCTCATTCAGTGTTTTTTCTTTATTTTTAATTTTCTTTAGGCTGTTGTACAGTAGATTGAACTGTAAAATTACACATATAGAATTATGCAGTATGCAAAAGTACGGAAGAGGATAAGGGCCACATGTGAAATTTTTTTATTTGAATTCTGACTTTTTTTTAAAGTCTAAAAATATGTTTGTTTTTTTGCCTTGATGACAGCTTTGTACACTCTTAGCATTCTCTTAACCAGCTTCATGACGCAGTCACCTCAATGCTTTTCAATTACAGTAACAGTGACTGTCATGTGTTTGGTTTAGAGAAAGCAAAGGTTAATCCTTTCGTAATCGGCACTAAAAAAACTTTAAAAAACAATTTAGAAGCAATAGAGAGGCGAAGCCCCTCCCCTTCCGATGGACCGCCATGGGACCTTAACTTGGAAAACAATATAAATGGTAGTGAATAGGGCTGCACGATATTTTGTTTCATCGTCTACATCGCGATGTGCGCATGCGCGATAGTCACATCGCAGGACGTTGCGATGTTGACGCTACAATTTCTTGCTGCTTGATAAAAAAGTAAACTTTCACCGTTCTCCTTTTCCATGATTGTTTCCGGCCGATCCTTCCTTTAAGACAGGTGGTCATGTGACGTAACGTTAGTCTGACGTGGGGGGGGGGGGTTGTTATGGGAAGTGAGGCTCTCCCGTGTGTAGAAAAGTACCGTAAGCGGCAGCTTACGGTACTTTGCCGCTGCCACAGTGATGCACATGCTTTTCCACGGGTAGTGAAGCTACAGTAGTCAGTGTTTAATGTTCGCTGCAAAGACAAGCTAAATCACCTGATTAATGCAACATAATCACGACGTATCCCGGCCATTTTTCACCGCAGAAAGATCCTACCAGCCAGGCTAAAGCTAACATAGTTAGCCTAAAGAAACAAGGTGTCTGTCCCAACTAAGGTTATGGTTCGGAGCTGCGACGCTGGAAACAAACAACAAAGACTGGTTCACATAAGAAAATTTCCTTTTTCATTTTTATTTTTTTTCTAGATGCACTCCCCTACAAAATCACCCCAGTAGTTGAGAATGATTTAGTATTTCTAAATAGGGCTATTTATGTCCTCTTGTAAAAAGTAGTCTTTTTTTCATATCGCAATATATATCGCAGGGGAAAAAAATATCGCAATGTAAGTTTTTTCCAATATCGTGCAGGCCTAGTAGTGAATGGGGAAAGACAAATTATTTTTTAATCCCGTTTGAATTGAGCAATGAATTACACATGATGTTCACCAGTTTAATAGATAATTTCGCAAGTCAAGAAAGTCTCAGTTTATTGTTAAACTGTTGAAGTATAAGACTGTGAAAATAACTAATTAGAAAGACTACACACTTCAATGTCGCATGGATGACGTCTCGCTGAAGCTACGATGTCTGTGTGTGTTGTACCGGGGATATAACGTTACTCAAATGAGCAGAAGATCTTGCGTGTTCTTTTTCTACTGAAAACGCTTCACTGGATAAAACACATCAGGTAAGATAACGTTACAGGTGTTGTGGTACAGAGCTAAGCTAGCTAGCTAGCGAGCAAGTTGAGCATCAAGCTAGGTGACGTAAATTGCGTGAGACGAGAGATGTAGTTCACTGAGCGGTTTCACACAAAACTAAGTAGTCGTATGACAAACCTACGGCTAACTGAGGCTTTCTTCAGTTGAAAAATGATCTTTTAAATTGACGAACATCATATTTGTAATCCATGGCTCAATTAAAATGGGATCAAAAAATGATTTGCCTCCCCCCGTTCACTACTGTTTATATTTTTTCGAAAGATAGGTCTCATGGACCGGAAGTAGAAGGGCGTGACTTCGGCTCTCTATTAAGGACCACAAGTCAACAAGAAGCCACCTAGCAGCGATGCTCGTGCATTTTTCTGTGTTTCACCTTTATAAGTCTAAGAAAATTGGCTGGTCAAAAGCCTGTGTGGCTGGTGGATTTTAAAATAGGCCCACGCCTTCCACAGTGGCTGGTGGCCAAAAAAAAGTTAACTTCAGCCCCTTCGTTGTCCTTTTTTCAGTCAATCAGATTTTCCACTTGCCACATGGTTTTTTTTCCTAACTAACTTTACTTGATTTCAGCTCCTCTGGTTTGTTTCGCGCTGTTCCGTTCGTCTTCTCTGTTTCAGCGTATCTCGTAATCGATACCACATGCTAGCCACGTAGCCAACGGTTGCATGACATGTCACAACATAGTGTTCATGGGAAATGTAGTATTAGTACTACGAGCAGTGTTGCCAGATAAAAATTATGTTTCCAAGCCAAAAACACACACACAAAACAGCCCAAATTTCTGAGTGGAAAACAGAACAATCTGGCAACACTGACTTGTCGCATTGTTTCTGCAGCCTGCCGATTCCAAGAAAAGGGTGTCAATTTAAAGCCCTGGCTACATGTCTATTTCTGTATAAGTAAATTTAGAGTAGGGCTGCAGTTATCGATTATTTTAGGAATCAAGTATTCTAGTGATTATTTCATCGATTAATCGAGTATTCAGAATAGAAATACTTTTGCTTTACAGTAAACAGCAATAGCAATTATACAAATGAAAAAATATACAAATGAGGTTTCCATTTTTTGAAAAAGCAACCTTTTTTATTGCCTAAATTGCATATAATAACAGGGATAGATGCTTATATTTTTAAGCACGGGCCGCATGGGCCACCAAGCCCCTTATTCTGTTGGCAAAGTGCATTTTTGGTGGCCCAAATGTAAATCTTTTTCGCCCCCTTCCCCTTTTTGCCTCTGGCTCTTTGCACTGGATAGGCAAAAGAGCCGTTCACTAAGCCCAGGCAAATGTGACTGTACAAAGCTTACAGCAGGGCTATTCAACTACACTGTTCAGGGGGACACATTTTAAGAAGGCTAATACTGAGTGAGGAGAAAGAATAAAGACTGCAGATATCACCGGCATGGTCCGGTGACGTCATTCACGTGCATATTAAGTAGCCATGAGGTTAACCGCTCCAGGGGGGAGGGGCTGGTTTGTCTCCAGCAGCAGCTAAGTTTACAGAAATTTGTCAAAATTTCAAGATTAGTAGCAAACTAATAAACAGATTACAAACCGGAGGCTTTCATTTTAGCTTGTTTGTAAAACATCGCTATTTGCAGACTAGCATGCTGTGGGCTAGTTGTGTAAAACAGTGCGGTGGACGAGAGCAGCAGACGTTAGTTAGCCTACCTCGGGTCGGGTACATTCCGTGGAATGGAAGAGTAGACTGGATGTTTTCTACTGAGATGATGTAGCAGCCAATTTGCAGCTTGCCTGTTTCTTCTCTTAGCCCCTTCACTGTTTTCGCTGTCTTCCTTCATTTTGTAATCTGCGGCGTCAGTCTTGTGTCCAGCGTCAGCCCGTTGTGCGCTAGTAATAATAATCATCCGTATGGAAACACAGTGAGCCGTACAACGTTAGTTACGTTGATTAAACGAAGCTTTGAGGCAAAGAATTTTGCATCTGACAGTAGCTAGGTAAGGACTACTAGCCAGTCAGAAGCAGAGTATGAGGACGTGCCCTGACAGTACCTAGGTAAGGACTACTAGCCAGTCAGAAGCAGAGTATGAGGACGTGCCCTGACAGTAGCTAGGTAAGGACTACTAGCCAGTCAGAAGCAGAGTATGAGGGCGTGCCCTGACAGTAGCTAGGTAAAGACTACTAGCCAGTCAGAAGCAGAGTATGAGGGCGTGCCCTGACAGTAGCTAGGTAAGGACTACTAGCCAGTCAGAAGCAGAGTATGAAGGTGTGCCCTGACAGTACCTAGATAAGGACTACTAGCCAGTCAGAAGCAGAGTATGAGGGCGTGCCCTGACAGTAGCTAGGTAAAGACTACTAGCCAGTCAGAAGCAGAGTATGAGGGCGTGCCCTGACAGTAGCTAGGTAAGGACTACTAGCCAGTCAGAAGCAGAGTATGAAGGTGTGCCCTGACAGTACCTAGATAAGGACTACTAGCCAGTCAGAAGCAGAGTATGAGGGTGTGCCCTGACAGTACCTAGATAAGGACTACTAGCCAGTCAGAAGCAGAGTATGAGGGCGTGCCACGCTAGCAGCTAGGCGAGCATTGTAACGTGTGTTCCAAAGTGACCACGTTTGTCTCTGAAGTAAAGGCTGGACTACAACAGAGCTGTTTGGAGCAGTTTGTGAACAGTGTTTTCTGTTGGAGATGGTAAGTCCTTTTGGGGTGGACTTTGGGCTTTTTCACTTTGTAAACCTATAACATGCACAAAAAAGATATATAACACAATAAAGGAAAGGGAAAAAGCCAAAAAGCATAATATAAGCACTTTAAGTAAAAAGTACTAATACCACACTGTAAAAATTCTTTGTTACGAGAGAAAGTTCTGCATTGAAAATGCTACTTAAGTAAAAGTTTGTCAGTATCATCAGGAAAATGTACTTTGACCATGTACTTGTCCTCCCGCGTTAAAACTTACCCAGTCTGGTTTGCCTGTTTATAAAGCATAGAAAAGTATAATTCATCACCAAATTCTGTCTCCCATCTTCTAAGCCAGGTTCATCCCAACTTATTTCAACTAGTTTTACACTTATTTTTTGCATTTATGGTCAATAAAACCTAATTTACATGAAATGATACCTCATTTCTGAGTAAAATGATTAGTTGTTTTGGATTAGACTGGTATATGTCAAATATTAGCCAGGACATCCCCAGGTCTTACAAACAACAGAGCAAACAAAAAAAGGGCCAAACTATTTTATGAAGAATTTTATTAAATGGGTTAATTTGACCCGAGGACAACAGAAGGGTTAAAGTATTAAAAGTAGTAGTACTCAATGCAGAAAAATCCTCACATTTTAGAAACGGGAAACGATCCAAACAGTCCTGTCAATCAAATCAAGTGTTTAATCAGCTAATCATTTCAGCTGGACTTGTAGGCCGTTATATTATTGGCTAGTTTAATTTATAATAAAACATCGTATAAACTACATGTGTTTTGTGTTCAAACATCTTAATGTGTAAAGTAACTAGTAACTAAAGCTGTCAGATGAATGTAGTGGAGTAAAAAGTACAATATTTCTCTCTGAAATGTAGCGGAGTAGAAGTAGAAAGTGGCATGAAAAGAAAAGACTCAAGTGAAGTACAAGTACCTCAACATGTGTTGGTAAGTACAGTACTTGAGTAAATGTACTTAGTTACAATCCACCCCTGCTTTGGAAAGTAGCCAGCGGCGGAAGAAGTACTCCTTCACTTCAGTAAAAGTACTACCACAAAAGTGCTCCTATCCTACTTAAATATAGGTACAGTAAGTATTACCAGCAAATATCCTTAAAGTTTCAAATGTTAAAGTATTTGTTCGGCAGTAAAATGTCCCCTGTGACTGATATATTATTATATATGGCATGATTTGATTGTTATGGATGCAACAAGAGGTGGGACCTTTCACTCAGTTGTTAGTGTGTGCGATTATTATCTTCATTCATGTTTTGCATCAATCTATTCACACAAGATGCACGACACTTAAGATAAGAAATTGATGTGCAGCAGTTGCAACACAAAGAGGGAAGAGTGCAAAGAAGAGAGAAGAGAAGCTGTACACATCACACTGCATGTTCAACACATTTCTCAAACACTAAGCGTAATACACAGACATGCTAACATCTAAAGTTATGCTTCTCAGAGTTTTTATATCTGGAAAACATCTTTCTCTGGATGCCTGTCAGAATTACAGGGTGACGTCAGATTCATCAAACCTGCTTTGTCAAGGTGAAAGAAGTGAAACAAACCATGCCGGAAATACGAGTATGTTATCTTCAAAATAAAAGCATGAATTTGCCATTGAACTCTATTCCTCCAGTTCAGTGTCGGTAGGGATTTAGCATTCTCAACCAGAATGAAATACAGGTTTGTTTGTTTTTTAAACAGCAAACATCTAGCTACCTGTGATACAAGTTGCTGAAAATATAATTCAACATTTAAATGAATAACTAGGCGGATTGCTGCGAAATTGGACTTATGACCTCAGTATTTCAGTATAATATTAATATTAAGTTTCTAAACGAGCAGCCATGTTGGTCAGTTCTGAAATTTTGTCTTGTGTTCTGAATAAAAAAAAAAAAATTAATACAGGAAACGTATGAAGGGAAATTTCACAGTTCAAGGTGTTTTCACTGTTGCTTTGTTTAACTTTTTCACAGTTTTTTCTAAATTCAGTTATTGCACAGCCTTTTCAAAAGTCAATGGGTAATGGTGTTAAATAATCGTGATTTCAATATTGACCAAAAGAATCGGGATTGTGATTTATTTATTTTTTCCCATAATCAAGCAGCCTAGGTTCTTGTGGATTGTTGTGTTGTGCTGCATGTACGTTAAAACGCTTTTATTTTGTAACCGGAAGTACTACACGCACGCACACACAGACTCCCTTTCTGCGCTCTGTCCCAGTGTGTGTGTCGGCAGTCGGTAGAATAGAGCGGTCTGTACCCAGACAGAGGGAATTCGGTTAGAGTCTCAGTGAGGACTAAAGCAGCGTTCAGCATCCTACAGACCGACCCGGGCTCTGTGTCGGGCCGCTGCGGCTCCGGCTCCATGGCCTGATCTGTACCGGCTGCGGACGGACCGGCTGCAGCTGAAGCCTTCGAGATGCCCCGAGTTCTCTGCAGCTGCACAATAACACCGTCAACGATACCGGCCCGGGGACTCAGCTATGCTTTTCAGACGGAGAGCCAGGTAACGTTAGCTATAGCTTAGCAGGAGCCGGGTGGAGTGGGAGAACCGGCCAGAGAAGGAGTCGGTGAAGCACAGCGACTCGGGGATGCAGTCAGTGATTGTGGGGAATAAAAGGCGGCTGCGGCGCTGCGCGGTGCTCCTGCAGGGAAAGAGGAAAAAGGTGTGGGTGGAGGGCTGGAGGGGTTGCTTCAAAGGCCTTTCTCTTGACATTTTTTTTCAGTCCATCCATTGGAGGGGAGGGAGGAGTGGGCGAGGGGTTGGAGGGTGGGTGTCTGTGATGTAGGCTATACTAAAGGTTTCTTTGTGTTGTGGTGGAGACAGTGGGGTGGTGGCCACCACTGATTCCTCCGCTCTGTATCACCCATCTTCTGCTGGGACAGTTTACCTCAGCGATCCATATGTTTATAACATATGTTTTATATTATGTGGTTACTGTGAGCAACACTTTGACTGAGTACCACCAGGCCCCAGTGAAAACTGTCCGCCCCCTGAAAACCTGGCTCTGTAGCACTATCACTCAGAGTAGACTTTCACGTCCACAAAGACATTTTGGATGATCTGATATTCAGGGTCTCATGGCAGAGTTTATCAGCCGAACTCCAGAGCGCAAATCTACGTTTGGTGTACCGGAATCATCAGACACGGTGTCTAACTCTAGATATATTTAGCCTAGAATGATTGGGATTTATGTATGCCTATTAAGAAACCAATAGTCTGTAACTTTTTAGAATTTGTCACATACTTCGCTATTCGTTGTTCTGAGTTCGCTGTGCAGTACGCACCGTCAGCTCAGCTGTACTTCATGGAGGGGAGGGGAGAGACAGGGGCCGAGGCTATTTTACAGAGGCACCGTGGCTCTGCTCGGCGCTAAGACCCGCCCAAGACGATTGGGATTGGTTTAAAGAAATGCCAATAAACCAGAGCACATTTTTCTCCCATCCCGCAATACTGTGTGGACTAGCCAGACCCTCCTCCACAGCGCTGTGGAGGAAGGTCTGGCAAAGTGAGAATATTAATTATTATTAATTAATATTAATTATTATACTTGTAATTCAATGTGCGAGCGAAACAGCGCCCCCCTCCCAGTTGATCGCATTGCATTTACATGCTCGCCGCACACATTTATTCTCTTTATTTAAATGGATATGTTTCTGTCAGTAATGTCATCGCCTGACAAAATTGCAAATTGAAACATCACATGCAAAATGTTTTTCCATTTGAATAAAGAGACCTACATAGTTCTGAGACATCTCCATGACACACCACCATGTGTTTCTTACAGAAACAAGACTTCTGTCCTATTTCGCTCACTAACAGCACCCTTTATATGTGTAATTACACAATATCACATCTACATAGTCAATCTAATTAGGACAGCAATAAACAGCACTTTTCATGGGGACTAATTTGTTGTAAAATTAAGTCTAAAATGTCTGTTTTGTCGATCAATCGATGACTCAACTAGTTGTTTAAGCAATAGATGTCAAAAATGACTATAATAATTTGAGACTACAACTAATGATTCATTATCATTACTCACTGTTATCAATTTAGTTTTCATTTAATTATTTTTTTCAACATAACTAACCTTTTTTCAATTAATTATTTAGCATAAAGTATGAAAAAAGGACATCTTTAGAGTCTGTCTACATGTATGTAATAGACTAAAGATGTTCTTAGTTGACTTTTTTTTTGGGGGGGGGGGGGCGTCCTCCCTCAAGAAAATATTAAGTTTTTTCAATAAAAGAAAAATGCAATTTCACATCATTTTGGACCGTTATTATTTATATCTGGGTCTAAAACATTGGAAAAGCTAGAGCAGATGATGACTAAGTAACACTCAAAAAGCTTGGGGACCGATTACAATCATCTGAGAAAAGTCCTTCAGTTAGTTTTGATGCTCACGTTGATTACAAATCCATTCAACTTAGGTGGTGCCTGGGTGCTGCGCCTACACCTTATAACAGTAGGGAAAACACTGACTTCCTTTTCAGAGATAACCCGGGATCTTTAGTTCAGGCTCAGCACTCAGGAAAGCACAGATAGTGGTGTAACGGACCATGGTTGATCTGTGGTCAGTATATATCAACACTACACTAACGACATTACGGTTAAGTTTAGGCGACAAAAAATGAATAAAGTTTCAGCACCAAAACCACTAGTTAGGTTTAAAGAAAAGATCGTGGTTTGGATTTTAAACACTCCCAAAGATCCGAACCGTGAGTTTTGTGATGTCATAAATAAGCTTAATTGACAAATATGTTTTATTAGTAGTAATAGGTTGGTGTGGTTGTCTACTAAACAATGAAAAAGGTGGTTGAATGAGATGCGTTTTGTCATTTCAGCTACATCCATGTGTGTGTGTGTGTGTGTGTAATGGTTCTTATTGTATAACAGGGCAGCGACAATAAAGAACCGAGCGCTCGTAACGACCGCATTTGCTTGGAGTGTAAATTTACATGGTGGTATGCAAATGTGCAAATGTGATCTCCCACTCGCAAGTCCAGTTCTGCACCACTGAGCACAGAAATGCAGTTGTTCAGTGGTACAGTAGCAGGAATTAAAAGATAAATAAATACCCTTATGCAAACTCTCTCCCTGTCTCTGGGCTTTGACATCACAGCCGTGGTTTCATGTGCTGCTGCAAACTGCAGACCAAAAAGGACAGACGGATCAATAACGTTCAAATTCAGTATTACCATAAAGTCCTGATGCCATAATGGCCTAACCGCCCCCTGTTCTCACACAGGCAGGCTCTTTTCCCGTCTCTCTCCAGCCTGACGCCAGCAGGCATGTTTGCGTTGAGCGTGTCATTTAGATGCTCAGCTCTGATTGGACAGTTATTTTCTCCCTTTGCCACTATGCTGCGGTGCACTGAAGTAGCTCAAATTCGGAGGTATCAAAGGAATAGTACTTATTTAGAATGACATGGTAAAAGTTTGTTTTATCTCTATCTCTGTCTGTATATATATATATATATATATATATATATATATATATATATATATATATATATATATATATATATATATATATATATGGCAAGGAACAAATCATCACAACTATCAGCAGACATATTGATGAGACTCAATATGATGAACAATATCTTTAAGATCTAGAGATTGCAGCAGGTCCTGTAGTCTCTGGACGCTTCAGGCTGCTTTCCTCCCTGTGATGATGATGATGATGATGATGATGATGATGATGATGATGTTGATGATGGTGATGATGCCTTAGTCATGTTTACTTTATGACTCATCCGAATCTCTCCCTCCCTTTATCCCTCCTTTTTGCCTCTCTACCCCTCCCCTACCTCCTCCACCCTTCTCTCTCTCCCACGCTCTCTGCCCATCTCTTCATCCCCTCTCTTTCTATATGACATCATCACCCTTGGTCCCACTCCTCCCCCTCTCATACTGTAACATCATCTCTCCTTCCTCACCCATCCATCCCTTTGTCCCCCACCCTCAATCTCTTATTCCACTCCATTGCTTCTCTCATTTGACCCATCATTTTCTTTCCTTCTATCTTTGCATCTCCTCTCTGTCATCGTCTTTGCTCCCTGAATCTCCAACCATCCTCCCCCCACCCATCCATCTATCCATCCTCCCCTCTCTCCCCTCCTCTCCTCCTCCCAGGATGTTGCGGTGGCTGGTTTGTGGTCGGTTGGGTCCAGTCTGGATGTGGAAGGCGCTGCTGCTCTTTGTTGCCATTGGGTTTGCTGGCCAGCTGTTGGGGGTCATCTTCAACAAGAGGTATCTTAAATCATGTACTCATATTTTTATTTTTTTAGTTTTAGCTTTAGCTGCCATTTCAGTTATACAGTATTTTTTGCATTGCAGTTGTTAGCCTTACAACATGGACACACCAGCACTCTAAATTAATATTCTATGGACACAGACAGCAGATTGACCCAGCCCAGTTGGGGACATCACATCATGATCATAGACTGTGCCTTCTATGGTTGCAATGGCGCTGCGCTAGGCTAAACGCTAAAGAGAGAAAGTTGCCAATTTTCAACCCTTCTGAAGCAAGTCATTCAGCGGAGTCTACCTGCGGGTAAACACAAACTGGTGCCATTCATCTGCATGAACTGCAGTACACACAGCATCTGTAATTTTTCCCTAAAGCTTCCAGCTTACGCTAGCGCTAGCTTAGTCTTGCTTTGCCAGACCTTCCTCCACAGCGCTGCGGAGGAAGGTCTGGCTAGTCCACACAGCATTCCGGGATGGGAGAAAAATGTGCTCTGGTTTATTGGCATTTCTTTAAACCAATCACAATCGTCTTGGGTGGAGCTAAGCACCGGACGCAATGACACTGTCTCTGCAAAATAGCCTCGGGAAGGAACTTGTTTTGGTGGAACATGTATACGTTCAAAAGTAGTTTTAGTCGTGCAACAGAATACTCAGATTGGACAGATAGTCTAGCTAGCTGTCTGGATTTACCCTGCAGAGATATGAGGAGCAGTTAACCATAGTCCTCACAAATCCACCGGAGGTTAGAACGCCAACACAAAGAAAACGTCGTGGATATAGACTAGCGCTAGATTGCTTGCTTGGTTGAGAAGGTGCTAGAGCCAGACCGATATATCGGCCGGCCGATATTAGGCATTTTCCAAACTATTGGTATCAGCATTTATGTTGGCTGATAAATGAATATTTAAAAAATAAAATAAAAACGGACAAAACCCCCTTCAACCATGTTCTGAGTGTTGGCGTTGCATAGTTTGATTTTTTGTTGTTGTTATTGCTTGACAGGTCGGCGTGTCGTCACGGCCCTAAAACATCCCATGTTTTATCTTATCTTATTTTAAAATGAATGGAACCATCATTTACAAAATGAACACCATGCTGTATTGACTTGAAACGACTTGAAATCAATAGAGGCCATAAACTCATTAGGATAATGTTTACTGATAAATCAAGTGAGAGGTAGGGTCATTATTTTTTACAGTGTATGATCATGATTCAATTGCTTTCAGTGAGTTCTTACCATTGAAAGGAGTGTGTGCTTGTAGAATTAATTTTATCATGAAATTGAGGCACAAACTGTTGCTATAACGCCTGTTAAATGTGACTGCTGCTCCTGTGTACGTGCACAGCTGATTACCACAGCAGCATGAGATGAGTTTTTCAGCTTGTTCAGCTGTCTGCTCACCATGTGACAGTGGCAACCACAAGAGCCACACTAAGGAACTGAGGAGAACCATACGGCAGCTGAATGTACACAACACTTCTTTACCAAACAAAGAATCGTGTTCAAAGACTTGGCTTGGAGCAATATATTGGCTTTACAGTTGGATTATGTACATGATATTAGTTAAGTGTGTCTCTTCCTAACCATAATATACTACTATTTAAATACTACTATTTTTTTTTTTAGTGAAACTAATAGGGCTGAACAATTTGGGGGGAAAAAATCTAATTGCAATTTTCATGCCAGATATTACGATTATGATTTGATTTGCGATTTTTTTCTGCTACATATTGCACCTTCTACGATCATGTTAAATAAAGTCATGAAAAATAAATGAAAGATCCACTGAAGACAGGACATTTCTGATAACAATCTGTGATATGTAACATTATTCCAGCATGTATCTTATGAAAAAACAGTAAATATAATAATGGAAAGAGGAATAAAAAAAATGTTGAATCAAATGTTACACCAAACATTCAACTAAATATTCACATTAGATTCACGATTAGCTAATCGCATGCTTTCAAATCACAGTTTCGATTTGAAAACGATTAACCGTTCAGCCCTAGCAACTAATCATATTTTTCATCGTCAATTTATCTGTTAATGCTTTTTTTTATTAGTCAATTAATGATTTGATCAAAGATGATGTAAAACAGACAAATATGTATTGGCCTGCATAGTCTGCAGATTATTGAAGTCTGACTTTTTAAAGCCAAACTTTGCCTTCACTGTGGATGAAGCAACACTTTTCCACAGATTTCGTCATGGTTTGGCCCTTACTCTGTTTGCAGCATTGCACTTTTTGTTTGGCTATAAAAGTGTGTTTTCCGATGCACACGGCTTGGGACACGCTTGTTGTTGCCATGGTTTGTGGCTTATGAAGTTATTGAGGTTGCGCTATCCGTCAGTGATGCTGGAAAATGAGCTACAGTGTAGTTTCTGTGTTTTATTCTAACAGCATGATCGCAACAGTATCGACATTGAGGGATCTGGTCAAAATGATCATGATATCTGATTTTCTCCATATCGCCCAGCCCTACCTGTTGCCTCAGCATTCGATAGTGATCACAGTGATCTAGTCTAAAGCACTGGGAATAATCCATAGTGTTATAGTAAACATACACACCCGGTCACGGCAATGCCGGTAAAGCAGTTGCAAGTGTGGTTAAAATTTAAAGTAAAACATTTTTAATAAAATGTTCAAAACTCCACGCAGACGGCGTTCGCTGCAATACAATAAAATGGTGAGCCGAAAGCGGTCGCGGTGCGGTTACACTTCCTCTTAAGGCAGTGACACACCAACCCGATAATCGGCCGTCGGACAGGCTGGCGAGGTCAGTGACTCGAGTCTGTTCGGTGTGTCCCGTGTCGTCTTCGTCAGAGGGGCCTTCATTTTGGCCGACCTGACATGTTGCGTCGTAGGGCGGGCAGTCGGACTCCATGACCAATCTGATTGGTGGAGTGCTAACCCGGAAATGATAAGCGGGATGAGCGTGACTAAGCCTCTCAAAATCTGATGAAAATCTTTTAAACTGACCTTTGTCGATCTGAAATGAAGACAGATTCAGCAACTGCACGGCCTATTTCTCGCTTAAAATGTTTTCAGAAACACGTTTCGGTGAACTATCTTCATAAAATATGAGATCGTATTCTGAACGAGCCGCCATGATGCCCGGTTGAAAAATCCGGGAGCGGCCAGACCCACGTGACGTGTTCGTCCAATCAGCTGCCGGTTTTTATTTTTTGGGCGACAATACAGATTAGTGCCGCCTGCTGTTATGGAGACGTATTACATTTGATTTCATAGTTTTTAGGGACGGGTTTGAGAGGGGAGAGGGTGGGGTTTTATTTTGTTTGGAATGTAAAATGTTCTAAATAAATAACAAGATGTTCTAAGTAAATAGGATAAATAAGTTTGGAATTATTTTTACAACTGAAATTATTTTGTTGTTATTGCGGAGGGAAAGGTAGCGTTGGCTACCGGAACCACATTTGAGGTACCGGTATCGGTACTGAAAAAATGTGAACGGTACCCAACCCTAGCCTGGATGGGGTTTTATGTTGTTTGATTGTGATTGATTGAGCCGAGATGTGTTAGCAGCCTGTGTTGGCTGAGAGGACGATAAAAAGGGTACTTCAATCTTTTAGTAACAAACTGTAAATGAGCTCTTAGCAGCATGAAATGTGAAATATGTATCTGTCATATTGAAACAAGCTGTGTTGTAACTTTTGTGTTTGTGATTTGTATCGTCATTGAAAATTGCACTACAGTCGGAGATAAAGAGAAGACTGCTTAGTGTTATGACTGCTAATGGACAATCCGTCTAGTCCATATTAAGTTCTGTTGAAGTTTGTGAGTTCTTGTTTTGAAGAATGCAGTGGCAGGTCTCTGCAGCCTGATTGAAATCAGGATTGTTCTCATTTTAAGACAGTATGTTGTTCACGCTTTACAGTAAGATAACATGTACTGATACTTTTAAGTTTATTTTAACGGTAATTTTTTTTCTCAAAGGACAGTTTGAACAGATACAGTAAATGATAATAATACTGACTTACTGCACACAAGAAGACCATAATACTGAAGACAATTATTAACCCTCAAGTAGTCTTTGACTTGACTTCAACCTCTCTCATCTTGTGGAGCAGAGGCCCTCTTCAAAGCTAACTATTTAACTCCTTCATTCAAACCTCTAAACATCTGGGTCCAAGGGCCCTGAGGGAGGTTCAGGTTGCAGTCCCTCTGCCTGTTGAGATCATTGCTATGGTGTGGTCAGAGCATAACAACTGGCTTTTAAAAGTATGCTGCCTTCTAACTGACCTACGCATTACAGCCTGCTCGATTTTTGAGTGTGACGCCAATACTGATAGTTAAAATAAGGATCCTTAGATTTAACTATTAAAAAGTTAAAAGAACATGCCATTTTAGAATTGAGTCATGCACTTACCGGCCAGGCTCTACTATGCATCTGCCTGCAACCTTCTACTCATACATTCCAAAAAGCTTTTTGTAGCTCACAAGAATGACGACACAGCTCAGCAGTCTTAAGTTTCTTTGAGTTAATAACGACAAAGTTGATGAACAAAAATTGTTGTCTTGAGTTGTTGGTTAGCATTTACTTCTACAATCAGATTGTTTTAATCATTAGTTTAAAATGTCAGTACACAAAATGCAGAACAATTTGAACATTGTTATAATATAGTTCAAATCAAAGCTGCATTAATTGATTGTTTGGCCACTTGGGGGCTGCAAAGCAAACAACATTGACATATCACCTTATTAAGTCATGTTGAACATGTTAGCAAACAGTTGCCTATGTACAGTACATAGCCAGCAGACGCAAAGCAACATAACCTTTCATTTGGAGTCATGTTTCTGTCCATTTGATGTAAGTTAGTCCAATATTCACTCTCGTTTTAGCTCTGGTTTTGGTCTCCACCAACTTCTGAGAAAAATATGTGTCTAAATGCTCCCCTTTGTTCACCAACTAGTTTCTAACTGTGTCTGTCTGCTGTTAGGTACTGGGCAGGTAGTATACAGTGGGTTTATCAGAGCTTTTTTCCACTAAAAACAGCTGCCTGCTGCTGCTGGAAACCCAGTTAATGAGATTTTACCAGAAAACCTAGGCAAAAAGGACCTAAAAGCCCTGTAGAGCTGAGGGGGAACTACAGAGACGTTGATAATTCTCTGTAGGCTCATCACTACAAGCGACACCTTTAACATTACATGGAGTCATTTGATCATTTGCTGCGTTTGTAGGATTTTCTACACATATTTGAAATCTGATCTAAAGTTAATATGCTCCCTACCTCTTCTCTGTCGTTCAGCAGTGTCCAGTCAGCCGGTCGCTCCATCTTCTCCTCCCCCGATGCCCAGGGGCCCTCTCTGGGCTCCTGTCAGCCCCACACCCACATCATGTTCCTCAAGACCCATAAGACGGCCAGCAGCACCGTGCTCAACATGCTCTACCGCTTCGGGGAAGAGCGTGACCTGCGCTTCGCCCTGCCACTGGGCTACCAGCTGGGCTACCCACTACCATTCAACGCTCACAGGGTCAAAGGTTACAGAGGTCCCAGAGCCGTGGAATTCCACATCATGGGCAATCACATGAGATTTAATAAGGCTGAGGTGAGTTATTCAATAGAGGAGAGGGGGAAAGTGGCGTGACTTCGCGGATGTTGATGATGGGATGTTCTGTAGTGATGAGGATACATTGTTAGGGCTGGGTATCGTTCAAAATGTATCTTGGTAGAAGCATGCTGCATGCCTATTGGCTCACTGACTCTAATGAGATTTACTCCTTAGGTATTGGAATTGGGTGTTGAATGACGAGGCATTTTTCGATACCTGATACTTCAGAGGCAATTCATTGCCTAAAAAGTATTGAATTCCGTACCCAGCCCTATACATTGTAATATAAAGCAGCCCGGTCTCCTTAAAATTACATTCCCCTACAACTAAACTGCATTCTCAATTACGTTTCGTGGGAAATACATTTTGTCCGGGATTACATTTGTCTTTGACGTACCTCAAATAAGTTTCTAATCAAAGTCCGCAAAAATGTTGAGAGGAGGTCCATAACCTCTCTTCAGCTCCCCTACAGCACCAACAGTCTACAACATTAGCTAAAGTTAGCTTAGAAATGGGGTCTGCTAACACATTCTGTGTTTCCGTTGTTTACATTTTGCAGCGGCGGCCCTGAGATGGACCTTCAGTTGGTGGCTGTGGTGTGACAGGAAGCATTACCTGAATTTTCCCAGTCGGGAACTCATTTTTCCATATAGTCCGACACCACTTGAATGCAACACATGCCCTATCTCGGAATGTTAACGAAAGTGAAAAATTATTTGTGTATCTGCCCCGTCATTCAGATTCCGCACCAAAGTTTAATTTCATGTTAATCTGGCCTGTATTTCATCTGTAATCCTGCTGACAAACAGACAAAACCGAGCCAAAAGTGAAAAATGTGAAATCCGCCCCATGATTTGAAGCTGCTCCGAAATGTAATGGGTTCTTCCTTGGCCCATGCCACGCCCTTCCACCAAGTGTTGTGAAAATCGGGCTAGTTTTCCGTAATCCTGCTGACAGACAGACAGACAGACAGACAGACAGACAAACCAAGTCGAAAACATTATCTCCTTGGTGAAAGTAACAGTGGTTACTGGTGATCATTTTCCAGAAAAAACAAATCTCATAAGAACCAAATAAATTATACAACTGTTCTAGTTGAATTGCATCACATTAAAAACACTCCAAGTAACTCAAGTTCTCCTTTTCTGTTTCTTAGACAGAGAAGGTGATGCCTGCAGACACGTTCTATTTCTCTATCATCAGGGACCCAGTCGCTCTGGCTGAGTCCTCCTTTGCCTATTATAAGGAGGTCGCGCCTGCCTTTCGGAAAGCCAAAAGCTTGGGCGACTTTGCTGATGACCCTAAGAAATACTACGACCCCCGCCTCCGCAACAACCACTACGCCCGGAACCTGTTGTGGTTTGACTTTGGCATGGACCACAATGCTAATTTCTCTGTGGCACTGGCTCAGCGCGCCGAGGCCATGATCCGCCGCACCTTCAAGCTGATTCTGGTGTCTGAGTACTTTGACCAGTCCATGATCCTGCTGAGACACGCCCTCTGCTGGCCCCTGGACGCTGTCGTCTCATTCAGCCTCAATGCTCGGCAGCAGAAGCCCAGTGTCATCGGGGGGGTGAGCGGGAGCTGGGTGGGCAAAGCGGCGGCGGCGGCCGGCGTTGGTGGTAGAGTGGTACGTTCCCAAGCCAAGACGCTGACCAATGTTACGGAGGAACAGCGGGAGAAGCTGCGGCAATGGAACGCCTTAGACTGGCACTTATATAAATCCTTCAACCGGACCTTCTGGGGGGAAATCAATAGGTTCGGTCACGCCCAGATGGAGCAGGAAGTAGCTCTTCTCAGGATGCGGCGGGAAGATCTGGCTCGGGTTTGTCTCAGGGATGGCGGAAAGCCTGTAGAGTCGCACCGGATCCGAGACAAAAACATCCGCCCGTACCAGAGTGGATTGGTGAAAATTCTCGGCTACGAGCTTCAGCTGGGGCTGGACAACGCCACCAGGACGGCCTGTCTGAGGATGATCAGACCTGAGATCCAGTACAAAGACGTGCTGGATGCTAAACAGTTCCCACGGGCTCTGGCGGCCCAACCCCAGCCAGGCCAACAGAACCAGGGCCTGATGGTAGCGGCAGGTGGCTCTCTTTCAAGACAAGACTCATCCAGGACAGGAGAGAGGCTGGTAGGGGGAGAGGCTGGGGGGAGGACGGTGGAGGAAGGGGAGAGGGACTGGGATGGGAGCCGCTTAATGAGGAGGAACCTGACTTTAATACGAGGGCAAGAAAAAGGAAGATGAGGTTTGAGGTGAGTCTCGTTCCCAAATATGGTACCTTTTGGTCTTTGGACATACGGACTAATGACACTGAAAACTGAGCCAAGTGTGGTTTATACATGAGAAAACAAAAAGCTCCTCCTTTGTACTTCCACTTTTTGGTTGTTTGCTTGTTTTCTTAAAAACTGTCTTTGCTTTTACTTGGTGTCATTCTCGTGGACTTGACCTTTGACCGCTAAGAGCCTGGGATGCTTTCATGGCATGCGGTAACAAGTTGAAGGAGGAAAATGAAAGGACAACTTTGTTTCTTTAGAAGGAGAAGCACTCTAAAAGTGTTGGCAGGTACCTTCTGCGAGGCTGTTGTATTCCCTGTTCATATTAATATTTTTAAGAGTTAAGATGTTCACGTTGTCCTCGGTGCACATGCTTGAAACTTCTCAACGTAAAGGTACATTTAGCCCCAGTTTTTGCCTCTCATGCTGTACCATTACATTGAGTCACTGAGCTAAGCACCTGTTTTCTCTCCAAGACAAACACAAGCTATTTAAAAACCTTTTTTCCCAGAATCCTCAAAGACTCTTTTTGCAATCTGGCTGAAGAAACATTCTGCCTGCTGCATGATACCTGTTTCCAAAGACTGTATTTATTAATCAAAACAAAGACTATAGCTGCAAATGTCATATTTCCCTTCTCAATGTAAATTTACAAATTTAAATTATTTATTGTCAGCCATACTTGTCTATATTGATATTCCTTTCAATTATTTTATATTTTCATAGCATATTATGCATTTATGTTGTATATCATGTACAAAACGAGCAAGGAGATATGTTATTTCCCTCTACCTGAATAAGGAAACCTTCTTTTATCGTGCAGTGGATAGATTATTTTCATTCTTTGTGACAATTCTAAATGTTGTTGAACCACCTTCTGGGTTTTTCAAAGATTGCTGCGTATTTTTCAGAAAGCTGCATGCTTAGCTCTGTGACTCTACGATAATACATGAGAGGCACAAACTGGGGTTAACGTATGTATACAAGACTTTTGCGGATATGATTCGTAAAGTCAGTATAGGCTGGTACTTGTTAATGAACAACAAGTAGTAGGATAATGTTCCTATTCCTCTCTTGAAAAACGCTTTCAGTAGTCAGTATTGAGCCTGTGTAGAACCACTAACAGAAAAGCGCTTCTTAAATGTCCCTTTATAATACAAGAGGGGAAAACCGCCCGAGGCCTGTGCTTCTTTTCTGAATGCTTGAATCTCAGCGAGGCTGGTTAATGTCAGCATTTGGGCACATTCCTTCCTTTCACTATCTGCTGATATCTGTCGACACATACAGGAACGTTACCATGGAGTTCCATTCCTTTGTCATAATGCCAGGTATTGAAAAATGAAATAATGAGTATGGGCCAAAAAATATCTCTTGACAGCTGCATGTTAAAGTTGCACACCCTGATTCTAATAATGACCTCAACTCCCCCAGAATTCCTCCCAAGTAAACTTTGAATAATGGGCCTGCAGGAATTTGAGGAATTGTAGGTTGCTGTTTGGTCAGACAGCTCACTAACATACACCCTAACTAACTTAAAAAACAATAAAAAGTAGAATACGACCAACAAAATAGGCAAAACATACAAAGAAATCCCTAAACATTATGGCAAAAACACAACTCATATCTCCGCAAATACGCATTTGGGCACAAAACAGCTTTGCTTGTGGGATAGCTCCCTGTAACAAATGAGACCATGGTCAAAATGATGGGTAGAACTATCTCAGACGGACGATGACGTTCGTCCTAATGTTGCAGCTGTTCATCTCAGCACTGTTGCGTTTTAAAACGTGGAGCTCATCACATTCATAGACTTGAAAATGAGTGGACGCCGCAGCCGTGATGTCATTGGTTTGTGGACTGACATTTTGAAGCCTTCGAGTCTGACGATACAGGTGTCGCCATCTTGGTTTTTTTTTGCAAACGCATGTGACTATTTTTGACAAGAGGGTGGAGCTGGGGTGGGTGACGCGGACAAGCCAGTGTTGTTTATGGTTGCAATGGTGCTGCGCTAAGCTAAACGCTAAAGGAGGGAATGTTGCAGATTTTCAACCCTTCTTAAGCGAGTCAGCGGACCTCCGGGGACTGCCGCCATTCATCTGCATGTACGGCAGAATAGAAAACCAGCAAACTTTCCCTTAAAGTTACCAACTAATGCTAGATAGCTTGGTTGGCATAACGGTGGAGAAGCCATTTTAAGGCGAATGTTCCAATTAACTTTGATGAAGTGAAAACACACAGTGAGAGGGTCAAAGTGTAGGACGACAAAAACAAATGTATGGCTATTTTAATGTCTACAGTGCCATGGTTAGCATTGCTTAGCCTCTGTCATGACTGACAGGTCAGTGTGTAGCCACGCCCCTAAAGCATGTAGCCACGCCTCTAAAGTGTGTAGCGTGCTCTGCTTTAACACCTATTTTAAAATAAATGCAACCATAATTTAAAAAATGAACATCTGTCTGTATTAAAGAAGACCTAAATATAGCAATTGAGATTATAAACTCGTTATTAAAATGTTTACTGAGATACAAAAAAAAAAATGAAGTGAGAAGTAGGCTCATTTTCTCATAGACTTCTATAGAAACAGACTTCTTTTCGCCCCCTGCTGGAAATGAGAAAGAATGCAGCTTTAAGGCACTTTCACATTGGCTTCACTTTTCAGACTAGGAAGCCTGGTCCATTATTTTTACAGTCTATGATCACATTACTGTTACAGCCTGGTCTTGGGACTTGTTGATTATCATTGACATGCTGCTCCATTAAGAGTCAAATGTTACAACATACCTAGCGAAAAAAACATCTTTACTCCTCTGTCAGGGACGCGTGACCACAAGTTCACACTCACTCTTGTGCATATTGCATACAGTCAAGTCAACACAGAATTCTATATCCTATATTGTTACGTAAATGTACATGTGTGTACTCGCTGACATTGTCTGACTGGTTTTTCTAAACGGCTCTTGTCGAAAACTCCAAGAATACAAAAAACCGTGACCCTCACCTTGGCACAAAATGGAAATAATCGTTAGTTACAGCCCTAGTTGCTTCTTTAACTTTACTTGTAATGTTTTCAACTGACATTAGTGACACTTTGTGGTACAAGTCTTAGAACACTTGACCATCAGATTGCGACCTCTTTTTTGGTCCCTGTATGCCTTTTCTCAGTTTCTGGATTTTGTTGACTATTTGTTCAGCGTTTCTGTCGTACCCCGCTGTAGCCATCTCACGCTGTATTTGTTCACACAGTAACACTGGTTTCGTACTTGAAGCTCAGTCGAGTTTATTCTCAAGTTCGGTGGAGGACCACAATGCGACCAAAGCAAAGCTTTGGCAACATCTGTTAAATTTAGAAAAAGATCAATTTCTCCGTTTGTTCATCTCACTTCAATTTTATTGCTGCAAAATGGTCAAGCAGACAAACTGACCAACACTGTCATAAAAACCTGTCATACATGTATGCACCTGACAATGCAACATCCTAGTCCACCTCAATTAAATGCAAACAGGATGCTGTATCGATTCCCCCCCCCAACCCCTAAGACTTACAGCATTTCAAATCAAGTAAAGCCTCACTCTCTGCTTTTTCTTTGCGAGTCGGCCCTTTTTCTGAAGCATACAAAACATAAAAAGAAACATTTTCAAGTTGACTTTACTGATTTAGGAAGTTCATTGTGTCTGTAGCAGCAGTGGGCAGCCACTACTTGTGTTAACTAACCTGGTTGTCATGTGGTGTGTAAAGGAAAGCAGAGCATACAGGAAACCCATGGCAGCGCCGGCTGTGTGACTGTCTGTGTATAACCAGTCAGAGAACTTCAAAGTGACACGTGTCTGCTGTGGTTTCCACTTACTGCTGTGAATCAATGAAACACCACACAGTCTTTCCTGTGCTGGAAAACAGCAACGTGAACCATTTAGTCACCATGGTCTCATTTTTGTAATGCCATTTGAGAACGATATTTAGAGATGGATATTTTGCAGGTATGGGGGGTCCAGGAAGGACTGAGTCCAGAAAAGAGCCATTACGAGCCATGTAGTTTTTGCTTACAGTATATGGCGGTATGCCAGATCACAATATTCAGTATTGTTTATTCATATTTTGGCACGGTTCTCTATTTTAGTGAATACTTGCGTAGACACCTTGCCTGTCTTGGATCAGATGTTACAGTTTGGAGCTGCGGCTGAAATGAGAATTCAATTAGAGAGCTGATATGATCTGAAAGTAATACTATGACCTATCACAATTGAGTATTCTCCATGGCCATAGAGACAGAGCGCATTTAAGTCCCGCCCCCCGCCGGAGAAAACAACTCTCCGCTCTCCATTGACTTATATTGCGTGGAGGTGCCACCTCAATTCCGTCTGCTAGCAAACAACACAAAAAGGTCTAAAAGCTCCTGTGTGGTGTGATGCACTACCAACATAGTAATAAACCCATTAACTTAAGTTTTTATAAGCTGCCGAACCGAAGACAGAAGTGGATACAGACGTGAGGAATCAGCAGAGAGAATGGGAAGGCACTAAGTTAACGTCATGCCCAACTTTACATGTGCAGCAAGCACTTTGTTACCAAGTCAAATATCCAAATACCAGTTTTAGGCTAACTATATTTCTGTAAGTTAAGCTCAATCATTTAACACCATATCCAGCTTGTGTTATAGGGGAATGTGGAAAAAACAAGAAAGCTATGCAGTATTATGTTTCCAAGTGCCTCAGCTTGCTAACACATAGTTAACATTAGCTTACTAACAGCTAACTTGCCCTCTCTGGTAGACAAAGGGTGCTAAAATCTCATGTATTTAGATAACTACAGGCACTTTGTTAGCGTTTTAGCTGTTAGTTGCATATTGTGGCGCCGATTGTTTTCCCCTCCAATGGGCGTGGTTTTCATAGTATGACGCGATGCGCTCTGTCTTTGTGATATAAATGTAGTATTAGATACAGATGATATTACATTCAGTATTGAACACAACAAGCGTAACTGTTAACACATTTTCTTTTTGCACGTTGTGTAAGAACATATTTGCCATTTAAAGTATAAAAAAGTGTTGGAAAAGGATTTGACAACTTGTTAGAAGACTAGTTAGAAGAAAAGTTGCCACCAAGCTAAACCCACTGTCACGCCACAAGATTTCTAGTGCGTTCCATTTACCTCGGAACTCTGAAGCCGGAGCTGGGAATGACGTCACACCCGAGTTGAAATACGTTCCATTTAACAAGTCGGATTTTTCATTGTGGGGATTAGCTCTAGCCAGATTAGCCATTGTTAACAATACCAGTTGATAACAACGCATTACGCCATTTTTGTGCGTACAAACAGCGTAGCAGTATGTCGACAGATAGAAGATGGACAGGACTGTGTTTACGACTGGTTTAGTGAGACACAGAGAAGACAGAAGTGTTAATAAACTGTATGTTACTACAGCTTTCACTACTGTTGATGCCATGTTGGGTTTTGAACTCGGGGTATTGCGAGGGTGTCCGAGTTCCGAGCTCGGAAATTCTGAGTACAAATGGAATGCACTGTTAAACTGATTGAACTTGAAGCCCATGAATCAGCTGCACGTATGGAATGAAGGTCTGGAAACTCTGATTGTGGGTCTCCAACTTTGAACATTTGACTGACTGATGCTGATATTCCCAAACAAAGAGTCCCTTCACAGAGAAACAGTGTGTACTCTCCGTGCTGTGCAGTGTGAATAGTGTCACCTTACAGCAGTCGGCCCTCAGGGGGGATCGGCTGTACTGCTTTGTGTGTTATGGCTGCCTCCTCTGTTTCCCTCCGTGAATAGGAGATTGTTAATCAGCTTAACAGTCACTTAGTTTAGCAATGAGTCAAAGGGTTGATAAAGAATTAACCAAGATTTAAAATTAAAGGGACATACCTGTGTTTATTCATGTCACCTCCTTCCAGGCAAACCGGTTTATATTTATTTCCCTATGATCTGAACATAATCCATCTTTACAGTGACCTTTATATGGAATATGGAGCCTAAACAATAGCTAACCCTGATCCAAGACCATCACAGGCAACCCATTCTCATGAACGTCTTCGTATGATATCGTAGGAACACTTATGCACAACAATTCGTGTGATAGCCTACGGAATTAGGCGATCGCCGGCTGGTCACGTGACAACCTGTCGCATGACAGTTAAGTTTAGCGGACTTTACAATTAAATTTAGCCGAGGAAAGTTACTAGGAGTCAGGTACTCGTCACTGTGAGGTTACGGTCGCTTCAGGGCCCGCTACAGTTGAGTTCAGCATCATGCGGTAACGACAGTTAAGTTTAGGCACCAAAACGACTAGTTAAGATTGGAAAAATGATTGTGGTTTGGGTTAAAACACCGGTCCCCTTAAGTCAGGGGTGTCAAACTAAACTTAACTAAGGGACACATTTGAAAAATGAGTCACATCAAGGGCCACACATGTATAGTTTACTGAAATACATTCATTAATCAAAGTCAAATATTTTGTGTCACATATAGCCTTCTCACATACAATGTGGTCCTCATAAAGCCCTAAAAAGTCAGCAAAAGTTTAGTAAATCAAGCAAATTCAGGCCTTTCACAGGCCTGAATTTGCAAACGCTCTGGTTCTGTGGGAATTTCGGAGTCTCAAAGTCGGCGAATCTGACCAAAATCTGCTTTGAGTCTCGCGTAATTGCAGTTTGAAAACAGTTTCCCGTCTTTCTAGGCGGGTCAAATTTATTGGGAACCTTAACTGACATACAGGCCGGATCAAAATCTGTGAGGGGCTGGATTCAATCTGTGGGCCTTGAGTTTGACCCGTGTGCCTTAAGTAGTATTCCCGGGACACAAACACGCGTTTCCTGGGTGAAAGTCTTGTGTTTTCCCCGGGAGGCAATATTTCTCAAAGGCAGAATATGTGACAATTTCTGAATGAAGTATTGTGGTGCTGCAGAGATGCCCCGGCCTACAAATGGTATCCTACAGACAAAAGAAAACATCTTTTGGTACAGATCTGTGCAGAATTCACACTACAATCATTTTTGTTTATTATATAAAAATACTAATACAATTTAAATAAAATTAATCATATCGCAATATCAGTTAAAAATAATGGCAATTAGATATTTTCCTCATATCCTGCAGCCCTACTCATAATACTTATAGCATTGTTCTTTAATTATTAGATAATTGTGCCTACTACATAACATAACACAGGCTTACATCTTTGGTTTTCCTCTAGTGCCACCATCAGGTCAAACTCTATATGTTCATCTCCACTATGGCTCTAAGAAGTGCGAGGTCTGAGGCTAAAAAGACCTGAGGTAGGATATTATTTTTACTGGGATGATATAAAATATCAAAACAGGGCCCCACATGCTTGTATTACAATGAAGAACTGGACCAAATCCAGCACACGTTTGCTGTTCTGGGCCACCACTGTTTAAAGGGTAACTACCGTTTTTTTCAACCTGGACCCTATTTTCCTATGTTTGTTATCTGTAGGGATCCTTTCCATAATGTTGTCAGACACTTAGAATAATAATCTGAGCCTTTCAGTGGCAAAAAAAGCACTTTTAGTGGACCAAATTGACGATGCACATTTGCCCCATATGGTTACATAGCAGCCTGCTCTGTGGCTGCCGGTTACAGCGTTCACGCTTAATACCGGACCAATGTCAAAGATTGTTGTTCCTATTAGTCTCTTCACTTTCACACAAAAACATAGGAAAATAGGGTCCAGGTTGAAAAAAACGGTAGTTACCCTTTAATGAACACTAATGCACAGAGCACTTGCAGAGGCAGAAACATGCTGGGATTGGTTTCATGCCTTAGGATTAGGATGCAGCCACATGATGAACCAGGGCTTTGGAACATTGTCCTCCTGTATTTATTATTCAAGTTGCCATTTGTACATAGTGTATGTATCAGGGTTTGTTAGCAATGCCGCAGGGAATGGGGCGTCTGTCACAGTACCACGGGATCTATTATTGATGTTGATGAGAGGAAATGTGGAATCTGCACACACTCATCCATTATGTTCAGTCAGTGTCGAAGCACTGATGACCAACGCCACTCAGTAATTATGTCCGCGTCATAATAATTCAGTGTTACCATGTATTCACTCGAGGATGTGCATGATTATACGGTTACATTGTTACTTCAGATGCGGTTTTATCTGAAGACCACACGTGTTGATCTCCAGATAATGCTTCAAAATGATCCGTAAACACAGCCGCGCAATGATCTCGTGATTACGAGATGGGGATTATAAGGTATTATCTCAGAAATATATATTTCATCTAATCTGAGAGTTCATTCAGATACATTTTCTCTTTATTAGAAGATTTCTCTTGTAGTATAAGATTGTTGCGTCACAATTAAAGACACAGAAGTCGTAAGGATCCATTTTCATCGGTGAGTACAATGCAGGGATGCTCAATTCTGGGAAAAATCATGATCACGATTATTTAACACGATTACTCATTGACTTTTGGAAATATGTTGCAATTATTGAATTTTAAGGTACACTGTGTAGGAATGTCTTCCATCTAGCGGTGAAATTGTATTTTGCATTCAAACAAATGCTCTCAAGCGCCTCACTTTTCAAATGGCGTGTTGCAACTACGGTAGCCGTTATGTACCAAGAAGCTATGACAACATGTCTTCCAATTTTCGCTTTTTCGACGACGAGGATTCCTTCTCCTGTGGCTTGGCATAAGCATGATCCTCCATTATGAACTAAAGTGCAGTGCAGGCTTTCAAATTTGCCTCTCACTGATCTCCTTCTCCGTTTCAGCTGGTTTCAGTCACGTGACGCTGGCTCTGAACAAAAACGTGTTGTGGATTAGCTAGACAGGTAGGCTAGTGCTTTATGTCCCTCTCAGCGATTAGAGTTTTTCAAAATGGCGGAACGACATGGAAGCCTCCTTGGAATTGCCCGTCCAATGTCAATGTAAATACAGATACGAAATTCTTCGCTTACGATGATAAGTCAGATCATTGGCAGAGGTCATTTTACACCAATGAGGACATATTTATGAATGAAGACATTGATTTTAGCTAATAAAATACTTAAAACACTACACAGTGTACCTTTCAAAAAACAGTGAAACGGTTGAACAAATCAACAGTGAAAACACCCTGAACTGTGAAATTTTCCTTCATGCTTTTCCCGTTTGAACTTTATTTTTTTTTTCTCATTCAGAACACGAGACAAAATAGGAGTTTACTTGCAAAATGTAACGTGCAAAATAACCGTTTTTTGTTCGTCAACTCTTTGTGATTGTTAGGAGCCTGAATCACATTAAAAAATCACATTAAAAAATGTGATTAATTGCACAGCCCTAGTACAATGTGCTTCCATACACACACTGTGTACACACACCCCGACTCACATTCCCAGTTACACAAACACCCTCTCTGGCGATAGGTAGCAGAGAGTCAAATGAAAGTTGATTTTCATGCCTGCCTTCACATTATCATCACACATAACATTCTGTTTTTTGTTTAGTTTTTTTCTCCAGGAGAAATCTGATAAAATAGTTTTCACTGATACAGTACTGTGACCTATTTCCTAGCTATTTTTTTTCATATGTGAACATGTTATGTTATATAGTGTCAGAATGTGTGTAAGAATAAAAGGTACGTCTTGTGTCAAGCCTCTTTTAATCTCAGTTTTCAGAGTAGGGAATGAGCAGAAGCTCTAGTTGGTACACATGCGGTTCATCTTTTATCACGTCATTTTGAACAGCTTCCATCTCTGTTTTTAATATTCCTACGACGCTGGGTTATTACTGACAGTGACAGGAAACACTTTATTGATCAGATATTCCTTTAGGCTGTTCCAGAGTTCACTGAACTGGAAGTTTAAGAGTTCCTACAGAAAGCAACGGTGTACTTTGACTTGGGTCTTACTTGAAAATACTTTTTGGTTTTTGGTGAAACATACTAGATCGAGCTCTTTGTGTGCATCCGTTAAGTTGTTTATTCTTTCTTGTACTGAATAAAAGCAACATTTCTTTAACTTCACTTACTAGTCTCCTTTATGTTCACATGTCACTAATCCAACGTTCACTTTTCAGTTTGCTGCTCTGCTGTACAGTATGTGAGAACCGTTTTATAAAGCTGACTTGGCTTTGAGAAATGTACTCAGAGAAAAATAATATACTTTTTTTACCCTATTACATTTAACAGCTGTAGTTATGTTTCCAGATTCAGATTTTACAAATGTAACATGATCATCTCTTAGAATATGTTGCCCTGTTACAGATTAAACTGCCCAAAAGTTCATTAACTTATGTATAAATATATATAATTGGATAATGCATAGTCAAATTTGATTCACTCAGCTCAACCACAACATTAAATTCTGCTTAGACATTATGCATCAGTCATAATAAACTCATGATAGAATATGCACAATAAAACTATAACACATGCATTTCTCACAATGGCCACTTTTACATTTGAGCACATTTGACTGATTATACTTTTTCTTCTGTAGAATTTTGAATGCAGAAGTTGAATGAGTGAATTGAGTTTTATTTATTTTTACATTGCAATATTCCTACTTTTCTAATTTCACTACTGGTAAAACAATTAAGCCCTGGTTTGACTGCATTTGCGTGTTGTTTCAGTTATTCAATATGTATATATGTAATTTATCAATGTAATCAATTGGTTTAGTCGTGGAGTAGGACATTGTCCGTCTCGGCTGCTCTGTGTTCTGCCTTCTGGTGATTGATTAGTTTGGTCTAGAGAAAGCTCCGTTTGGATTAGCCGTCCTGTTGTTTGTATTGCTAAACGGAAGCGGCGAAGATGGACATCAATGGTTTGGACGTTACTTTAATTTTCTTGTTTACGGTAGTCAAAATATTCGACTGTTTTAGTTAGACAGTTTTTTGACACACTAGACTTTTTTTTTTTTTTTTTTACTATACATGAAAAGACGGTGGCACTTCAGGCTCGCTTTGTTTACACTGCAGCAGATGGTTAACACAACAGCGTATGTTAACCTAGTTACTTTATACTTGTAATGATGGAGTCACAATGCGAGTATTTCATGTATTTTCCCGCCGCTCCAATGTCGAGTTTGTCAGACCCGGCGGAGTACACAACTCTTCCGCGGCGAAAGCACGTCTACCTGGGGGAGATAGTCCAGTTCCTGCTGGTCCTGCGGTCTCGGAACACAGCGGTGGGGAGGGATGATAGCTCCGGCGGTTTACCTTGGAAGGACCTGGCGGGTTCTCTGTGTGCTCTGGCCAGTGTGTGCGTCGCCGAAAGCCGGCAGCAGCGACCCAGCGAGTACCAAGCCGATATCTACAGCACCTGCAGCGAGGACGACGGGGAAGAGGAACCCGAAGAGAGGGAGTCTGGAGGGAAAAAGCCGCCGGACAGTAACCGAACTTTCATACAGTGCAGCCCGCATCTCATTCGCAACAGCTCGTCCAGGGATGGGCGGCAGTCTGGGAGGGAACCGGTGAAGGTAAGCAGGATAAAGTTCGAGTAATTAAGAAACGTTAGGTAAGGAAAGGGGGTAGGGAAAGCCCCTTTGCTCTTTACTATCTAATAGCCTACAGTCTGTATTAGGGCAAAACAATGATTTGTAAATAGGGCTGGGTATCGTTAAAAAATGTTCGATAATGTGACTTTGATACCGGTTTCTTAATGATACTTTTTTCGATACCAATTTTATTGAACAAAAATATATTACAACATTACGGCACAAATCTTTTTATTTATTTGTCAGCTCCTAATATGTGAGCCCTGTCTCGGTCGTGTTACGTTTACACGTAGCCTGGTATTTTCATAAACGGACATTTCAAGCCCTTTGTTTTAAAAAATAACATTGATTAGAGGTAGGCCACAATACAATAACAGCTGTCAGTTTTCAGAAAAGTGTTCGTGCCAAACCTGTAGGTGGCGGTGTAATGAGAAGCTTGAGCCCACGTTAGCCAATCAGAATCCTGAAAATGGCAACAACAGCAACCAATCACTTCCTCTCTCTTCTCTTCCTCGGCTGCCTAAACCTCTGTTTGTCTCAGTTTACGTGCAAACGTACAAACGCATTTTTCCGAAATCTCCACTCTGGCCGGAGTTTTCAGAGGCAAATTCTCCGTTTGCGTGTAAACGAAGGGCACAAACGAAGGGAAATCGATCTCAGTTTTTCAAAATAATAATGTACGTGTAAACGGGGTATCGGTATGTAAAGTAGAGTTTTTCCTGCGTGTCTCTACGACGTGTGACGTTAGACAGCCAATCGCAGCATTATTAGATCTTGGTAGAAACATGCTGCATGCTGATTGGCTCAACGACACTGATGAGATTTACTCCTTAGGTAGGCTATTGAAATTGGGCGAGGCATTTTTCGATACTCGATACTTCAGAGCCAATCCGGCCGGTGCCTAAAAAGTATTGACATCGGGACCCAGCCCTACTTGTAAATGTTAGCGCAGGGACGATATGCTTTTGGCCCGATTCATTTCTTTCACGATACATGGATGCCGGATTTGTATTCCGATTTTCATTTACTCTGATTTTAGAAGTATTGCGATTCGATAGTATTGAGTATTGCGATATTCTTGTCTTTCTTTAAGAAAAACAAAAGTTGAATAATAGCCTACACTTCTAGATACAATAAAAGATGAGACATTTCTAAAAACAAATTGTTTTCTAAGAAGAATGCACATCACATGTCAGTCAGTCAGTCTGACATTTATTTCCTTTGTAATGAAGTACGTAACATGGATTTTCTGCTTTCGCTCCGTTTTCCTGGAAACGGATATGATGTAGTCGCCATCGGCGGTATCATATAAACAGAAATATTTTGGTCAATCATTGGTTGAAAAAAAAAAAAATTGATTCTAGAGAAAAGAATCAGTTTTAAAAACCATTGCAAAAAACAATCACAATACATATGATATTAGATTATTTTCCCCACCCCTAGTAAATGTGTTGGAGGACATTTTGACTTTATACCAAGCCATTACACTGACCTACCTTCAGTGTAATAGGAAGTAACCTTTACCGATTTCCTGGGTTGAGGAGAAACCAAACCACAGTCATTTATACACTTCCTTTTTACGCTGACCTTTATTCTTCAGTTTGATGTGATTCTCTCTCTCAGGCAAAGCGACCTTTGTTGCTGCCTGTTTCAGCAGTCTTTGTGCTCCAGATGTGTCCAGACTTGACAGTGCAGTCATGTCTTCAGGGGCTTTAAACCAGCTTCACATCTCCAGCTACTGAAGACATCACGGATGACGCTGACAGGCTGCAGCAGCGTTACACTCTGCTGCTGGCAGCAGGGACTGCACAGCTCTGTACATGGCTGGGTACAGATACAGAACCTCAGTTTTGGCTGCCAACCAAATTGTTGCCAAACACGGCCTCTCACAAATTTTGATCCAGCCAGCATATCAATTTTGGTTTTAAACTGCAATCACGCTAGCCTGGCCCCGCCCTCCTACGTACTTCCGCTCAATTTTCATTTTCCTTCAGTACTCCGTCTGGGTTTGTGGTATATCCTTGGGTTTTCTCTGGCCAAATATTTGGCGGTCCAATCAGCGAACAGAGGGAGTGGCTGAGAACGATGACGTTGAGGCCGTGACGTGCGCTAGTTTGAGTTGTAGTTCCGTAATGGCGACGGAGAAAGATGCGAGCGAAGCCATTCGGTCCGTTGTGGCAACGCTGCCGAATATCCAGAAGTTAAAGCCAGAGCAAGAACAATCTTTGCTGAGTTCTGTTGGTGGCCATGATGTTGTGGCCCTCCTCCCCACGGGAACAGTTTGATTTTCCAGCTCGCTCCGTTAGTGGTGAAGGAGTTGGCTAAGGTGAACGCTAGCGATGCTAAGCCGCAGAATGTCCTTTTTTCTGACCGGATTTCCGTTACCTTCCTCTTTCTTTGTGTTGGCGTTCTAACCTCCGGTGGATTTGTGAGGACTATGGTTAACTGCTCCTCAGATCTCTGCAGGGTAAATCCAGACAGCTAGCTAGACTATCTGTCCAATCTGAGTTTTCTGTTGCACGACTAAAACAACTTTTGAATGTACACATGATTGGTTTAAAGAAATGCCAATAAACCAGAGCATGTTTCTCTTCTATCCCGAGATGCTGTGTGGACTAGCCAGACCCTCCTCTGCAGTGCTGTGGAGGAAGGTCTGGCAATGCCAGACAAGTAGTACATTCACCAAAGATGACAGTAATTGTAAGGTGTATACCTGCTTGTTAATTAGCAACTTTATTTCCCATATTGTCATCCAAACAGAGTCTCTGTCTTTAACCTCTAACATCTTGTCCGATGTCTGCTTGTCCTGCTGCAGGCTGCTCTGGTGTTGGATGACCAGGTTGTCTTCCGTCTCACCGTCTCGTTGGACAAGCTGCCAGTCAACACACTTAAAGCCAAGGTCAGACACATCTGCATTCAGACAAATAGGGCCAGACGGTATGCCAGAACGTACCGCGAGACAAAATCTATTTATTAACCGTTTCTACTGTGGTGACTATTCCTTAGATGTAGGGCTGCAGCTAACGATTATTTTCATCGTCGATTATTTTTTTTCTCGATTAACCGATTAGTTGTTTGGTCTATAAAATGTCAGAAAATGGTGAAAAATGTGGATCTGTTTCCCAAAAGCCAAAGAAGACGTCCTCTAATGTTGTTTAGTCCACAACTCAAAGATATTCAGGTTACTATCACAGAGGAGAGAAGAAACTAGAACATATTCACATTTAACAAGCTGACATCAGAGAATTTTTATTTATTTTTCATAAAAAATTACTCAAACTGATTAACCGATTATCAAAATAGTTGGTGATTAATTGAATATTTACCAACTAATGGATGAATGTTTGCAGCTCCACTTTGACGTCTGTGGCTTGTGTGAGACTGTTGGGGGCGATGTTGCACATTAGACTGGTCGGAAACCTCCACATGAGGTTAACTTATTAGGAAGACAAATTTAGCAAAAATGATCACCCAAACTTATTTTTTTTGTCTGCCTCTCTGTGCTGTCAGATCATAGTGACGGTGTGGAGGCCGGAGGATGAGAAGGCGGAGGTGAGGGAACATGGCTACCTGACTCTCCTGCAGCTCCGGAGTCCAATACACACCTTCAGACAGGACCTCAACACCTTCAAGGCACAGGGTACACTCACTCTGTCTCCCTCAACACTAGACACAAGCTCTGCTGGCCTGTGAAAAGGCTGCCTAAAGCCTGATTTATGCTTCTGCGTTAAATCTATGCTGTGGCTACGTACATAGGTACGTGGAGACACGGACCCTACGCCGAAATGTCAGGGTTTCCGCGGGGTCTTTAAAATTTCAAAATCTAAATATTAGGCCTTAAAAAGTATTACATTTGCTGAAGTATTATGTTCTAGGTCTTACATTTTAAACAGGTCTTAATTTTCCTACGTCTATGCAAATCTACCTCTAATGCTGTTTTTTTAATTCTGTGGTGTAGTTCTTTCTGTCGCTAGTCCAAACATAATTTCGCTGTATTAGGACTAGAAATGAGACCAACATGCAACTTAAATTGCAGCTAATCAGCTTTCGTGTTATTGCGCGAGTCTCTTTTATTCTTTAGGTATGTGGAAGTGCAAACTTTGCGATACTTGGCTTGAAAAACCTGAATTTAGGGCTCAGTTGATGTTGATGATATAAGTCTTAAATATCATTCATAATGGTCTTAAAAAGGCTTAAATTTGACTTGGTAAAACTCTGGACGTGCACCTCTCGAAAAATGTAACTACATGTCGGGGCAACGCACGTCGCTCGGCCGTGGCGTGGTAGCGTTGCATTTCCCCCGACTCATATCCTGGTTCTCCTTCTCCATAAACAACATGAAATCAAGGAGAGGGTTAACTTCTCCTGCTCCAGATTTCCCACCGTGGTCAGAAAGAACAGGGGAGACACTTTGTTTCTCTCCCTATGACTCTAGAGTCACTATTCACTCTGAAGCTAATCCCCGTCACTCTCTCACTCGCTCTACCACACACTCCCCACACACACGCCGGCCCTGCTATTCGAGATCGACGCACACACCAACGCACACACTTATAAACTTCAGGCCACTTACGCAGAAGCGTGAATCAGGCTTTAATTCTAAGGACTCACTGTGCCACATGTTCTCATAAACATTTCTGCTCCTCTGACAGAGTTCCTAAAGTACAGCCTGTGTCAAAACTATGAACAGCCGATGCAGCTGTGCTGCACGTCATATTTACTTGACGTCACTTTTAGGGCTGCACCATATTAGGAACATATCTAATTGCGATTATTTTGCCATTGCGATATGATTCGCGATATTTGAGGGAATGATCATTTTCATTGAAAAATATATATTAAAAAAAAATGATTGAAGTGTGATTTTTTTTTTTTTTTTGCGAGGATCTGAACCATAGAAAGATGTTTTCTTGAGTCTGTAGGATGGGATTTGTAGGCCCAGGACGTCTCTGCAGAACCACAATACTTTATTTAGAACAGTTTGACACATATTTGGCCTTTAGCAATTTGGATATTGCACTAGTTCATATTGCGATCTTGATAAAATTGTGATTAATTGTGCAGCCCTAGTCACTTTTAAACGACGGCTCCGAGGCAAAGATGTCTCATGTTTGTTTAACGCCCGTTGCCGCGACTCCTCTCTCCTCAAGTCTCTTCCTCGACTCCAATCTCCTGTGGGCGGGACTAAGACGCAAGGAGAGGAGTCGGGGATGTACAATTTTGGGCTCTGGTTTTCGGACTACAGAATTCTGGGGAATGGCTTACAAAATCCGATGTAAAGTGCCTGGTTTTAACTGGTGTGTGTGTGTGTCTGTCTTGTTTCCATTCTCATTCCCAGTCAGCACCACCATGCATGTTCTCCCACCTCCCAGTGTCCAGTTTCAGCACATGGCTGTCTCTGGAAAACACCTGACTGTCCTTAAAGGTAGACCAGCAAAACACACACACAGTAACGATTCCAAATGTTACTGTACAATAATTGTCTCAGATGTAATTGCGATTAACAATATAATTGTCTCTTTCAGTCAAAAAAAAGAAAAGTAAAAAGTATGTATTACTTTTTCAGACAATTTATGCAATTTTTGCATGAATCTCAGGATACATCTTTTGGGTTATATCGCTGTCATGTGGTCCAGATAATGTAATAACACAAATACACAGCCTATGAAGTAACCCACGCCTCTTTATTATCAGAAAAACATTGTATTTTTGAACATAAAATTGACAATTACCATCAATAGTCATACCCCTAAAGACCTTGGCTAATGTTAGCAATTAAACAAAGAAACGGCGATTACACACACACACACACACACACACACACACACACACACCTACCTTTAAGAATACTACCCCCCCTCCCTCTGTCCTCAGTGTTGAACTGCAGCTCTCAGGATGAGGTGTGTGTCAGAGATGTGAAGATCCTTCCTAACTATAACCTGTCCTACCTCCCCATGATGCCAGATGGTTCAGTTCTCATAGTCGACAACGTCTGGTAAGACCACTGTAATGTACTGTATACTCTGTCCAGAAGCAGGGGAGCTGTTAGTCTATGTACTGTATACACACACACAAATAACCAGCTGGGCTGATGCCCAATGTTTATACATTACTGAACATTCCCACATTCTGCTGTCACTGCAGTGCTAGAAAGTACAGCCCACGCGGTTTTATTTTAAAGGAGTAAACTGACTGACTGACAAAGTAACTATAATATATAGTATAAGAGTCAGTTTATGGCCTTTACAGAACAAATACACACAGTACACAGTTCTGTCCTGTAATGGTTGAGCCGACAATAAAGAAATATTATTTAAATATAAATATTTGTAATTAGTTTAGCTAGTGTAGAAACTGCTATATGATTTCCTCACTTATGTCCAAATCTAGCTTGTGATGTGTCAGCTGCCCTGTCAAAAGATGTTTAAATAACACGTGTTGCTAGGCAACCGGCCGTGTTGTGAATGCCGAGCACAGCAATACGCAGCACTTTTTATGTGGGAGTAAAAACTACCTGCTGGCGACTTTAGGTATAAATGATCATATTTTCATTTTCTTTTTATACCACATCCCCCATAACTCACTAGATGATTAATAAACCCATTTTAGGAAAAGTCATGAACTGAGAGATGAAGAGGTTTTAAATTTTTCAACCTGGACCCTATTTTCCTGTTTTGTGTCTAAGTGACTGATGGGAACAACAGTCTTGGACAATGTAAGTTAATAGGGCAATTGTCCAGCTTGTTTTTATCTTCACAAAAGTGCTTGTTTTGCCACTGACAGCCTCAGATTAATATTCTAAGTGTCTGACAACATTATGGAAAGGATTTCTAAGTAGGTCGACCTCTATTAAAGGGTAAGATCCTTTTTTTTAAACATAAAATTGCATTCGCCAAACCCACCAGACTCCATGTAAATAAACAGTAATTTTAGCATCATAAAATACACTTCATTCAAAGTCGACAGAAACAAAATAAAAATATGAAAAGCAGTTTTGGGTCGTCTTTCCACTTTTCCAACCATCACAACTCTAGTTTTGGTAGAAGTATACACATAGTTTACCAATTTAAATGTGAAAATACGTTGGCTCTATACACGCTAAAAGTATTGTTTCTTTAAATGGAGTCTGGTGGGTTTAGCGCTAGCGACCTCAGAGCTGTTTCTGGTTAAACAGAAAGGTCTTAAAGAGGTTTTAAAATGGCCTATATCTGTAGGGATTCTCTCTGTAATGTTGTCCAACACTTAGAATATTAATCTGAGGCTGTCAGTGGCAAAACAAGCACTTTTTTGAACGTAAATACAAGCTGGACAATTGCCCTATTAACTTACATTGTAGCTTGTTTCACCACTGCCGACTGCAGCGATCTCGCTTAATACTGGACCAATGTCAAAGATTGTTGTTCCCATCAGTCACTTAGACACAAAAACATATGAACATAGGGTCCAGGTTGAAAAAAAAAAATGGTAGTAACCCTTTAAAGTCTCCTCACAAACACCTGTTTGTTTCCACTTCTCACCAAAGCCACCAATCAGCTGAGGTCACAGTGGCTTCATTCTATCGGATGGACAGCGAGTCATCACGTTTACCCAGCATGCTCAGCGCCCTGGAGGAGCAGAACTTCCTGTTCCAGCTGCAGCTACAGGACACAGCAGAGGAGGACTCCAGTGAGGTGAGGAGACACGACGGAGGCAGCTTCCTTCATTTCCTTTATTTTATTAAATCGCTTGGTTTTAGGGTTAGAATTAGGTTATGGTTAGGGTGAGGGTAAGGGTTAAGGTTAGGCATTTAGTGGTGATGGTTAAGGTTAGGGTAAGGGGCTAGGGAATGCATTATGTCAATGACGGGTCCCCACAAAGATAGTGAAACAAACGTGTGTGTTCATGGTGAAAGAGGAACATGTCACCCTCGGCAACAGCGTGGCCCACTCATGTGTTTTTAATCATTTTAGTTTTTCACATGAACTAATACATGCATTGTATATATTTCTGTAGGGTTTGGAAGTCCCGTTGGTGGCTGTGTTACAATGGTACACTCCAACACTACCTCTAACAAGGTAAGTAACTGTACTAGTAACTGTACTACTTGGAATGTAGCCACTTGGCAGGTTTTTACAAGAATGTTATGTAGTAACAATGTAGTAAAATGATCATGTTTAGGATTAAAGAGTGACACATAGTGGGGGGGGGGGGGGGGGTTGTCCCGCCATAAGAATAAAATATCAGTATTAAATAATAGGGCTGGGACGATATGATTTTTTTCCCGATTCAAGTCTTTCACGATTCATGGGTGCCAATTTGATTTATATTGCGATTCTAGAAGTATTGCGATTTGATAATATTGAGTATTGTGACTTTTTCCTTCTTTAACAAAAACAAAAGTTGGATAATATACTTCTAGAGACAATATATCACGAGACATTTCTAAAAACTAGTTGTTTTCTAAGAAGAACGCACATCACATGAGCAGTCAGTCTGACATTTATTTCATTTGTAAAGGAGAACATAACGTGGACTTTCTGCTTTTTCTGCTTGGCTGGAAACGGATATGATGTAGTCGCCGTCAGGGTTACCATATAAACAGAAAATATTAAGGTGAATCATTGGTTAAAAAAAGGATTAAAAAAAAATATTGATTCCAGGAACAAGATTTTAAGTCATCGCAAAAAAATACATACGATTTTCGATTCCCCTCCACCCCTATTAAATAATATAATGATATATACTTAAAAGTATTTTGTAAGTAGTAACACAATACAAACGGAAACGGGGCAATAGTTTTAGGTTTAGAAGCAGAGAGTCCCCCCCCCTCCCTATCCTCACAGTGGTTTGGTCCAGTGCCTGCCTGCATTTCTCCATTACCTACAGTACATCTTCAGCGGTATACATGTCCTATACACGTACAATTTTGGCTGTACTAATTATTTCCCCTTGAAAAATTGCTCTTGAGAACTGTTGGATGCAATTTACGCTCACGATGACGAGTCAAAATGTCTACCGTTAAAAAAAATAAAAATAAAAAGGTCTATTAAAAGGAAATTAAAATGCTCGTTTGCCTTCCCTCCAGATACATCTCTAGTTGTTACGCGCTGCCCAGTATCCGCTTGGATCGTCCTCGGCTGGTGATGACAGCTTCCTGTCCTCGTGCTGTCAGGCCTCTGGAGCACTTCTGGGTAAAATACACCCTGCTCAACAACTTGCAGGACTTCCTGGCCGTCCGTCTGATCTGGAACTCTGACGGTGAGTAGCAGGCTGGACCATCACACAGTCTCCCTTTCTAACTTTTTTTACCCAAACATTTCAAAATAATACATTTTAAAGCTGTAACTGCAATACCGTGAAACTGTGATATTTTTGCTGAAGGTTATCACACCGTCAGAATCTCAGATCGGCCCATGCCTAGGGACTAGTATTACCAGGGGACCACGTGATTTGGAGATGACCCCTCAGTAATAGTGATTCAATACTGATTCACCTCCAACGCTGCCAGCAATGGGCGTGTTAGCAGCAACTCCAGGCATGAAAAGAGAAGAAAAAAAAAAAAAAAGAGCTAAATGCAATGTAAAGTCAGTGTTGAGTTACAGAAAACTATTCATCACTCTGACAGGCAGATCAGATTACATTTAGTGTTGGGTGACTCATTTCTAGAGTCAACATCTTATCTGTTCACAGCGCCGGCCACTAACTCATGTGACTCCTGTGTAAATGACATTTCATCAGCAATAAATTCTGACAATCGAAAGCAAGAGCAGCACCCAATATTTTTTTCAAAGAGATGTCAGCACAACATGAATATTACTATACAATCCTTGTTGTCTTCGTTTCAACCTTGAAAAAAACACTTTTTTTTCTGACATTTCTGACGCCTTTTTTCACAATTTGTTTTTGCTTTTTCCAACGTTTTACATTTTTAAATTTTTCTTCTACACATTTTCAGCGCTTATTTCTACGTCCAATATTTTCTGATATAAAACAAAAATTTAAAAACGGGCCAATGTGACCCAAAGGGTTAATCATCCTGTTTTCTATTCTTTACCTCCCTACATCAGCTGATAGAGGAGGCCAGCAGGATCCCAGGGCCCACCCGGCAGTGGTGTGCCAGTCCCCTCTCAATAACCTGGGCCAGTGTAGGAAGGGCTCCACTCTCTCCTTCACTGTGGCCTTCCAGATCCTCAGGACTGGACTCTTTGAGGTACTGCATGCTTCTGCAGATACATTAAAACAGTAATACACCGTAATGCTCAAAGTATATACTCTCCCATCTCCACCTATCTCTTTCCTGCTCCATGATAACTCCGTAGTTGAGCCAGCACATGAAGCTGAAGCTGCAGTTCACAGCCTCGGTGTCCACCCCCCCCGTGGAGGTTGGATCCCCGCTGAGGAACTGTCCATCGTCAGTCAGAGAGCAGCTGGACAGACAGAACCTGGGCCGCTCTCAGAGCTTCTCCCACCAGCCGCAGCCCAGGGCTCACCACGTCAGGTACACAGGGTCAGCCTGCAGCAGCACCACGCTGCGTTCAGTAGCTTTCTGTTTAGACTCAGAGCCAGCTTTATTTATGCACCACTTTACAGATTATGTTAAGAGACAAACATTATGGGTGTTTGGTGTTTTAAGCCCCCAACGTCTCCTTCCAGGCAGTGCTGCCTGGAAGGCACTAGGATTAGGCAATGGCAATGGTTAGGTGCCTTGAAGTCGACGGTGGAGGCTTCAAACACCATCGAGTAGGCCTGCACGATTCCAGAAAAAATACGAATCAGGATTTTTAGCTTAGAATTGATATCATGATTCTCTGCCACGATTTTTTTCTCACAAAGTACAATGTTTATTGCACACATGAACCATGACAAAACAAATCGGCAGTACCAAACATAGATTATTTTTGGCACCTATAGCACATTGCGCATCACCACAAGCCTGTCAACATAGAGGCTTCAATGAATAAAGAAAATAAAGTACATACAGTAGGCTACCAAAAATAGTGACATATAACACATTGACCTAAATATGGCCCTGATACAGGCTCTATCTGAACTCCTTGAACATGTCTTAACATAATTAAAACATGTCAATGGCAAATGCTTTCAATGAATTAAATGGAGAGAAATATAATGTCTCGGAAGTATGTAGCTACTAGGGCTGGGTATCGCCAATGGTTTACAATTCACCCCCAAAAACTTTGTTTAAAGTACTTTTTACTTATACATCGCAGGTCAAAAGGCATATATTACAAGGTTGATTTCTGGATTTTATTAATCAGATCACTCAAACAAAGATCCATTTTATTTGGAGAATCGCTTATTTTGACCCAGCCCTAGTAGCTACACATACAGGGTTGAAGAACAGTATAGGAATAGCCATGATGTTTTAATCTTTGTGCTACTTCAGTGTCCGACTTTGTATTAGTTTTTCTTGAAGGTTTAAGTTTAGTTTCAGTTAACTGAATATATATTCACTGCTTTTTTAGTTTTAGCTTTAGTTGTAGTTTAATATAATAACCCTGGACAGGGGAGACATTTGCAGACAGACCTACACATTCCTGTCTATCATCATGTGCCTGACCCAGTGTCTCTGCTGGCTCCAGGTCCGGCAGCGCCATGGAGCATCGGAGCATCACTCCTCCTGCAGGATCTCCAGCAGGCAGAGGCCGGTACCTGCCGCCCAGCCACAGCCTCATCTCACTGGACAAAATAGCCAAGAGAGAGTGTAAGGTGTTGGTGCTGGAGCCGGTCCAAGAGGCACACAGCCGGTAAGGCTTTTACAGTGTACATGCATATGTAGAATGCTCAGTTACTCTGGAAATGCTGTATGTGAAATGGCTTTGGTGCAGTCTTGAGACTGTTTCAAAGCCAACCAAGCAGATTACAGGCAGCTGTTACCTTTCAAAGACAAATGAGTAAAATGTGCACTGATACACTGATGTTTGGAGTTATGTTCAGAAACCAGGGCTTCTGCTGGATTTAATAGTCTAAAAAAGTCAAACATTTCAAAAACAAAGTTTTAGGCCTTAAATTGGCTGAAGTATTGTGTTCTAGGTCTTAAAGGGGACATATTATGCTTTTCCGTATTTTCTATCATATCTACAATGTCCTAATGTCGGGTTCTCATGTTAAACGTGGCCAAAAGTTCAAATAATGAGGTAAACATTTCAGAGAATCCTCGTGAGCTAAAACGTTCAGATTTCCCACTGTTCTGAACACTCCGGTCTCAACAGTTTTTTCTACTCTCGGCTAAGTGTTACGCAACTCTAAGCCGGCCTTCTATGATTGGTCATCTGCTCCAGGTAGGCATGACTGGATTTTCTTTTTCTTTTTTTTTAAGCTACTGCGGTGTTAACATTGTCGCACGTAGCTACATGCTAACGGCAGTAAAATGTCATCTTGGCTACCAGTGTCGTTAAATTCTCCCCAATTCCAGGTCACAGTACTCCTGAAACATTTTCTGTTTGTTATATTTAGTTTGAAAGCCTTTATCTGCAATTGTTGACTGTAGAAAGTGCTGCTATATTCTCTAAAGGATCCACTGCTAACTATAGTAGCTACATGGCAAACTGCAGTAAAATGTCATCTGGGCTGCCAGTGTTGTTAAATTCTCCCCATTTTCGGGTCACTTTACTGCTGAGACATGTCCGGTTGTGTAGTATTTGGTTTAGAAGCCTTTATTGGTTATTTTTCACAGTACAAAGTCCTGCTTTATACTCCGTTGCAGTAGCTCCAGCTTCAACTAATGAAACAAAACTGGAGCGCAGCGGAGATTCCAGGAAACACGCCGGCCAATCAAAGCAGACTGGGCTTTGTCGGGAGGGGGGCTTAAAGAGACAGGCGGTCCTACAGAGCGTCTCATACAGAGGGTGAATACAGGTGCAGCAGCAATGGGCAGTATCGTTTCTTTCGCTAGTCCAAATATAATTTTCTGTATTAGTTTTTTTTGTCATGATATACAGTAGATCCTCATTTTCATTCATAATGGTCTCTATCTATCTATATATATATATATATATATATATATATATATATATATATATATATATATATATATCTGTAGAAAGTGGCGCTACAGTGCCGTTACAGTAATTCCCCGGCTGCAATGACGGTGCAGAGACTCAGACGGCGCAGATGTGAAAGACGTGGAAACGCTGACCAATCAGAGCAGACTGGGCTTTTTTCGGGAGGGGGGGGCTTAAAGGGACAGTCAGCTAAAAATGAGCGTTTCAGACAGAGGTATACAGGTATATTGAGACAGACAGTATGACAAAAAGAATCGTGAAATGTGATTGATATAGGGCCTTTAAATTTTAAATTTGCCTTGGTGAAACCTGCAGAAACACATACTGATTGTGACCTGTTTCATATTGAGTCTTCACTCCGTTTCTCCTCAGGTGACCTGGAGAGGAAGCTTTTTTTCACCAGAGACACATACATCAGTGTTTGGTCCCTCTGTCCAGCCGCCAGAGCATCCACCCTGTGCCGTGAAGGCAACACGGCGTGGACGCAGTGATGGAAGGAGGAGCAGAGGAGCACTGATTGGCCAGAGAGGAGGAGGAGTGGGAAGGTGATGGAGGGATAATACAGCTGGCCTGAAGAAAAGAAAAGCCCCCCCCCCTGCAGAGCCACAGCAGTTGTTCATTTCATTGGTTTATCATTTCAATTTTGTTTTGGTTTTTACTTTTCCATCAAGCCTTCATTCCAGTTTACTCAACGGGTTATTTCCATTGCCTTCCTATTCCTGTGTATCTATGGTTACTAGTACATTTACAAGATTCTTTTGGAAGTCGAGGTTGACTGTATTTTCCTTTCTTATGGCAGCTCTTGTTTTCTTGTAGGATATAATCAGGAAAGCCCAGACTGCCTGTGTGCATCAGGCCTGGGAGCACAGCATAAGCTGGATGGATCCAGTAGCTGGTATTTATTTTGATAAAGTAACAGTCAAACATTTTGTGAAATAGATTTGCTTGCCATCGTACGTACGTAGATAGGAGAAAAACTGCTGGCCTAGCTGCATCTGAAAGACCTTGTAACAGTCCTATTTCCACCTTGTGCACTATACGGCCCTTTCCTGTTCCAACTGTAGACTATAAAGATTGACGACGTGTGTCCACTTCCTTTCCACTGTACAAAATTGAAGCCAAAATCTCCTGGATACAGGCAGCGCCATCTTGTAATTTTGGAGTCTGCGCAGTAGTGATAGGGCGGTAGAGCTGCGATATCGAAGTCCCGCACATACACCCGTCCGACCAATCCCGAGTCAATCCCAGTTGTCAATCATTTCAGCCCGCTATTATAGCATCAAAGAACTAATAAAAACCAAACTTATCAGTAAAATTGTGATGTGAACAATTTTTCTGAAACTTTATAGACAAAACGATTAATGGAGAAAAAGAATCAGCAGATTATTCGATAATGAAAATAAGCATTAGTTGCAGCCCTACAGTCTATGCATCGACCCCTGGTTTCAACATGACAATGCCCCCCCACCCTGCAGCCAGGTTCCAACATCTGATGGAAAGCCTGGACCCAGGAGAGTGGATGCTCTTATGGCAGCACATTAATCCCCATGGTGCCAGATGTTCCACTGTCCACACACTGTGCCATACAGTGTAGCTTGTTAGCAAGTATGCTAGTCCCCAAAGTCAGCTGGGTTTCGGTCACTTATAATAACCCTAACCCTAAGAGAACGGGAGCCATTGTTGGGTTAGGGCCAACATGTAGTTCCAACAATAACTGCTACACCTGTGCACTACACAAGATCCATCATGTCAATCAGACAGCTGTGGGCTCCATGCAGGGGGGATTGGTCTCTCTCTGTCAACAGAGCTGGGCTAGCAGTTTCCCCACTGCTTCCAGTCTTTGTGCTAAGCTAAACATGTTCTGAAACTACTTAAATGTGCTTAACATACAAAATGTAAATGTGATTCTGGGTATGACAGAAAATAGAGAAGTTCACTTCCCACAATATCAGGCCGCACCTTTAAATAAGCTAAGACAGAAGTTCCCATCTGGGAGGTTTTAACTACAATCTCTTTATTCTACCTGCTTAGGTTTGGTCTTCAGTATTGGAAACATTTAGGGGAATTTTAATCAGTAATTACAATGAATATTGATAGGTTTAAGGTTACAAATTGTGTTTTTTTATAACTGAACTACAAAACTGGATGACAGCTGCATGTTGTCCTGCAGACTGACTATTGGTCTTTACTTTTTAAAATGGGACAGAATTTGAGTATTGAGTGTGATCCAGCTCCATACAGTAGTCTTTACACTGGCTGATTTATTTAAATGTATTGTATGTCTTAATGATACCTTCATTTTTTGGCAATGTTTTTGTTTTTTTGACCTGTTACATAGACTCCGTGGTGTGACAGTGTACCAGCACCTTTTACAGTGTGGTCCTTTTATTTCATTCATTGTCCAGTAATTCAAAAACCCCTAGCAATGTAGCATATGTTACATAATCGCTGCTAATGACTCCTAATGTGTGAGCCTCATGTGGAAACAGGGTCCAGCTGAAATGAGAGGCTGTTGTTGAAAAATTAACGCTACTAATGTAGTCTGATAATTACAGTTTCCCACAAAGAACTATGTCATTTCTATTTTCCGAGGGTGCTCTTAAGCAGGGTGCTTATAAACCAGGGGTGTCAAACTCACCTTCACACATGAGAGTCCCATCAAGGGCCACACATGTACAGTTCATTGACATGCTTTTATTTAACAGAAAAAGTCAAATATCTTTGACTGTACTATTGCGTGTCTCGTATAGTCTTCTCACATACAATTTGGTCGACATAAAGCCCTAAAAAGACTCAGCAAAAAAGTTACTTAGCCATCCCAGAATTTAGCAAATCTAGCAAAACAATGATTACATATTTTAAAGCAGGCTACTTGATTTACAACAACCTGTTCACAGGCCTGAATGTGCAAAGTCACAGTCTCAAAGTCGGTAAATCTGCCAAATTCTGCTTAGCGTTTCGTGCAATTGCAGTATTTTTGGTTTAACGCACAACTAGGCGGGCCAACATGTACTGTGAACCTAAATTGATGTGCGGGGGCTGGATCAAAATCTGCGAGGGGCCGGATTTGGCTACGCGGGCCTTGAGTTTGACACTATTCTTAAACGCATCGCTTATGTCACCGGGGCCCATCATTTGTTTCAGGTACCAATTATGGAGAAAACGGAGACAATTCTTTGAGTTGATTTCATTCATTCATTTCCAGAATAATTTTATTTGTTGAAATCTTAAATGTAAATATTCATTTGTTATTGGAAACTTGGGACAATTTTCACCAATTCATTGGAGTCAAATAATTGGAAGTATACCCAGTCAACATGGTCTCTGTTGGCCCAATAATTAGTTCCAAATGACATAGTTCTTTTCCAGGAACAGTGCATTAAATTTACAGTTACACATCAGTTCCTTTCCAGGAAATGACTAGGAAACTATGGGAAAATTAGACGGTAAAATAAAACGTTACTAGAATGCTTATAGGCTAAAAATGTGTGGTTGGTAATAACAGAAAAGGGTGTGTATACATTAAAATATTGGTGTATTGTCACCAATTTACACTTGATTGCCAATTGAATGTGTGTAAATTCCACTTTTGTTTAGCCCAGATTGGTTTTTAAAACTTTCTGCTGCAGCTTGCTTACAGATGACACACACACACACACACACACACACACACACCCCCCCCCCGAGTGTGGACAGAAAGACGTACTGATTTACTGTAAATATTCGTGAGGCATTACCAGAAATGCTGCTTAAAGCAGAAAGACAGTGGTGCTGGAGGAAAGGCCATGGTTGAACCCTCTAGAGCCTGACTGTACTGTTAATGTAACATTTACCATGAAGTCTGGGCGATACAGTATCTTATGAAAAATGTGGAGATGGTTCATCCTCTGGGGAGCGTAAATGTGCTCTGTAAATGTCGTTGCCGTTATTCGGCACATTAGATGTGGATGTTTCTATAATGTTAGTCTCTCATTGCCCGACCTGTCTCCACAGCGCTGTGGACACAGGTCTGGCTACACCACAGATACCAGGGCCGGTCACCAAAACCTTCAGGTTCATCTTCTGTGACCATGAATGTCCACAGCAAATGTCAAATGGGTAAATCTGACTTTTGATTTGTGACAGACCAAAAGTGTTAGCTAGGGGGAGTCTAGTCTGGCTAGTCCACGCAGCATTCTGGGATGGGAGAAAAACCTGCTCTGGTTTATTGGCATTTCTTTAAACCAATGACAATTGTCTTGGGCAACGCTAAGCACCGTACGGAGCCACGGTGCCTCTGCAAAATAGTCTCGGGAAGGAACTTGTTTAGTTATGTTTAGTCGTGCAACAGAAAACTCAGATTGGACAGATAGTCTAGCTAGCTGTCTGGATTTACCCTGCAGAGATCTGAGGAGCAGTTAACCATAGTCCTCACAAATCCACCAGAGTTTAGAATTACAACACAAAGAAAGAGGAAGGTGACGGACATACAGCGGAATTTCCGGCGGCACCTGAGCAATCCCGGAAATGAAACGTGGTCGATATAGACTAGGGGGAGTTTTTTGAGCTGGCGGCACCAGGGCAAAAGTCAATAAAGTCATAGAATCTAAAAACCCTGAAAACTTTCGCCGGTTGTTGCGATACAGTATGTTTTGTACCATTTCGTTGTTTAAGCAACTACACATTCCAGACGTGTTATACACCCCTGACTTGTCATACTCATGTGTATGATGACTATCAGGACACTGTTCGTACTGAAGATCAATATGTTGAATGGGAGGCAGGAACATGTGGGGAAATGTGTGGAATTTTAGAAGAGAGACTTGTTTTTGTACACTGGAATTCTAATAGCAGGATGTTTTGATTTCTACTGAGTGTGGCTGCTGTTCTGTCTGAATGGGACTTGTTATTTCATTCTTTGGTATTTAACCTTTTTTGGAGCCATTAGAAAGCTGTGAGCATATTGTTGTGTATGATATGTTTGGGATCTTTGGTTTTCTGCATACTTTGATGGCAAATAAAGTATTGCTGGGTTAATGTGTTGGTCTGGGTTTGATATTTTTTTATTCTGCTGAAGATCTGGAGTTTTAGCTGCATGCATTTGAACTCACATAGTCCTGTGATAACATGACTAAGAGTCCACAGTGGCTCTGCCAAGCTGATGGGAGAAGTCATCAGTTTCATAAGTAGGTTGGCTGCTGTGACTGGGCCTTCATTATTATCCTACAGCAATTCAACCACCTTTGAATAACTTCAACCATGACACTAGGCAGCGGTGGAAGAAGTATTCAGATGCTTTACTCAAGTAAAAGTATTAATACCACACTGTTAAAATACTGTGTTACAAGTAAAAGTCCTGCATTGAAAATGTTACTTAAGTAAAAGTATGTAAGTATCGTCAGGAAGATGTACTTCAAGTACTTAAAGTAAAAGTTTTCGATGCAGAAACATCCTCCCATTGTAGAAAGTGTAAAGGATCCAAACAGTTGTGTGTTTAATGGTCTAATCATCTCAGGTGGGCTTGTAGCCGTTATATTGTTGGCTAGTTTACTTTAGAATAAAACATCTGATTTTATAAACGACATGTGTTTTATGTGTAAAAAGTCTCATTTGTGCGAACTAGTAACTAGGGATAGACCGAGAGTTTGCGGATTATTTGTACGCGTCTCATTTTCCCGATTTCCGATAATGTTTATGAATTAGAGCCCGACCGATATTGATACAAATATTTGGCGAGTTAAAAATCCGATATTCCGATATATATATATATATATATATATATATATATATATATATATATATATATATATATATATATATATATATATATATATTTATCCAGAAACGCGTTAAACGCCCTAACAGTTATTTGTAGTTATTTATGAGTCCTCACTAAAATAATATGATAATGCAGTTTAAATATAAACATCAAAATGTTTTAAAGTTCTCATAAATAAAATTAATAAAAATACAAACTTAAGATATGAAACTTAAAGTCCTTTGGACAAAAACAATAACAAAAAATCAAAGAGTGTTGCCAACAGGGACGCTGTAGAGCGCCCTCTGGTGGACAGACTACAACGCCAACACTCAGAACATGGTTGAAGGGGGTTTCGTCCATTTTTATTTTATTTTTTAAATATTCATTTATCAGCCATTATAAATGCCAATATCGAAAATGCCTAATATCGGCCCGCCAATATATCGGTCGGGCTCTATTATGAATTAAAAAGTGCTCTAACGCTACTTTGGCTCAGCTCCAGCTCTGTGTCTGACCCTCTGCTTCAGTTTCTCTCACCACTGAGTCTGACTTAATGTCCACCCCCCCCCCCACAACACTATCTGATCATCGGTTACTGGGTGTTATGTTGAAAGTTTCTCATTTATGAAATAATTGCTTAAAGCATTTAAGTTTTGTGTTGGAGATTGTAACATTCCAAAATCTTAACTTTGATTTAAGGATTTTCATTTTCACTGTATATGCATATCGGTTCCAAATATCGGTTATCGGTGTCATTAAACTACTAATAATCGGTATTGGCCTTGAAAAAAACAGTATCGGTCGACCTCTACTAGTAACTAAAGCTGTAACAGATGAATGTAGTGGAGTAAAATGTACAATATTTCTCTCTGAAATGTAGCGGAGTAGAAGTAGAAAGTGGCATGAAAAGAAAAGACTCAAGTAAAGTACAAGAACCTCAACATTTGGACTTAGGTACAGTACTTGAGTAAATGTACTTAGTTACATTCCACCACTGACACTAGGGCATTATCGTTTGGAATAAAGTAATTTAACAACACTCAACACATATTTCTAGAGCTGAAATGATTCCTCGAGTAACTCGAATAATTCGATTACTAAAAAACCTCGATGCTAAATGATTTGACGCTCACGATCTGACGATCCTGACGCTGCTGGCGACACGTCATGAAGACTGACGGCGCAGATTACTAAATGAAGAAAAGAGGGTACATAGTGAGGGGCTAAGAGAAGAGACCGGCTGGAAGAAACGACAGAAAGTGTCCAAAGTTTGGAATCAGTTCAAACGTGATTAAAACTAAAACTCTGTACAGTGTGTCTACTGCAAAATCAAACTAGCTTAGCACAATAATAGCACGACGACAGTGCTTTAGCATCTCAACAGATAACATGGAGTCTAACTTAATCATCCATTCCACGAAGAGGACCGACAAAAGTAAATCACAGAGTCGTATGGACGATGACACTACATCAAACACAACAACTACCAAAATCAAAGACAAGAAAATACGTAGTGGTGACCACGATCTGAGCTGACGCGCTGACTATTCCTTCAGAAAAACAGCTGATTGATGCGTATCTCTCTCTCTCTCTCTCTCTCTCTCTCTCTCTCTCTCTCTCTCTCTCTCTCTCTCTCTCTCTCTCTCTCTTCACGTAGAAACAGCTGATCAACGATCTAATAGCATAAGTGTAACAGAGCTGTGTAGCATTGAAATCAAATATATAAATGAAAATAGTTGAGATTAGCTAATATTTACATATAGGCCTATACAGATCAGTCTCAGGTTGAAACTTGGAGTTCTGAAAGTTAAGTTGCACAACTTAAGGTCATATTTATGTATGTTTAACGTATGCCTTAGTTTGAAGTTGTTATTGCATTTCAGAAAATGTTTTCTTGTAATGTACAAAGTAATATGGCACTTAAATGCACTTAATGTGTTTAGTTTTTTTAGAGATGATATTGTAAGCAACAACATTTTTGCTTTTTCCGAAAATTAAACCAAACCATTGTATATTATTGCTCCTCAATAAAACAAAAGTATTTCTTATCCGATTACTCGATGGAATAATGAGTAGAATGCTCGATTACTAAAATAATTGATAGCTGCAGCCCTACATATTTCGTCCCCGAGCAGCGAGCATCGAGGAGGGCTCATCGAGGAGCTATGACTGAGGACAGACAACAGCCTTCCTGGAAGCCGTGCAGCTGAAGGAGTTGCTAACTCCGCCCAAACAGCTGACGTATTTAGGAAAGGACGTCTCATCCTTCTTAAACAATAGGCTCGTTGGAGATGAACTGCGCCTCGCCTGCATCCCAAACCTGAGGCCGCCTTGATCTCGTGACGTTATCGTTGCCCATGTGTGCATGACGTCAGAGCAAGTCGGGATCAAGTCGGACCCAAATCTAACCAGCATGCATTGGGCGGCGATCGCCGGTGATCGATTCTGCGCAGATCTGGCTCATCTCGAACTAATATTCATTGCAGTAAGTGGAGATGTTCTAAGCCTTCCTTTGTTTGGCTTATACATTATTTTAAATTGTTTTATTCCTCACTGAAAAAGATCAAATCTAGTAAAATGGCAAGAAAAATGTGTAGTGAAATATCTAGGAAACTACGGTTTTGATTAATCTCCCCTTGTGACGCTCTAAATGTTCATTTTATTTTCTCTAGCCTTTTTGCTTTCGACTTGTGTATTTTTAAGTAGTTCCCCCATTTTGGTTTGTTTTTCGGCTTAGGTAATTCTTTCTTGTACATTGACAACATTTGTATTGTATCTACGCATATATATTCCCTTTCGCCTACGAGATATATAAATATTACAAAAATGTCCGAGTTTACATTTCCGGTTTTAAATTAGAATATGTTAATGCTGCTGTTGTGACTGTCCCTTCAAAAGAAAAGTCTTAAATAAATAGATCTGAAGAAACCTTAAAGCTTCTTCAACCAGCACATCCTGGAGATACCCAAAGATAAACTATTTGCTCGTTGCCTCCATAGCCTGTATATGAGAAGGCTGCCTCTCTCCTCCGACGCGGGGAAGGCCTACCCGGAGACATGAACACACGGTGACTGAAGCCCTCACTTTTACGCAGTATGACAGGGTGCTGCATCACACACAAACAACAAGATGTTACATTTACTCATACGACGACCACAAAGTAATGAAAAACACAAATTACACAATTTTGAATCAACAGGCTTCCCCACGAATCCCAGCCAAGCTGCTGGGGCTCAACACACATACACAGAGGCACGGCGGCAACTATCTAAAGCATAAGCAAGCAGTGATAGCTAAAATCATTTGACTTAAATGCAGAAAAAATCCATTAAACTTACCAAAAGCTGTTCATCATTTGAAGAAAAAGTACATCCTCCTTTCTTTCACTGGCTTTACATCTAGAACTCTGAACGAACTTTAACTAACGTCGCTGCTACGGTTACGTGATGCTAGCTAGTTTTGCTTCTGTTGGCTAACTGGTCCGGAAAATGCCGACATAGGTCAAGGCCTCTGGCTCCGGCCTGCCAAAGAATACGCCCAACAGAGCAAACTCGAATTTTGATTGGCTAGAGAATATGACAATCGACAACATCGTAGAGTTGGGAAAACATCACAGCAGAGGGATTCACTCGAAATTCTGGAAAAAAAAAAAAAAAAAAAAAAAAAAAAAAATATATATATATATATATATATATATATATATATATATATATATATATATATATATATATATATATATATTTATATTTATATATATATATTATTTATATATATATATATATATATAATTTATATATATATATTTATATTTATATATATATTATTTATATTTATATATATATTATTTATATATATATATATTATTTATATATATATTATTTATATATATATTATTTATATATATATATATATATATATATTATATAATATATATATATATTATATATTATATATATATATATAATATATATATATATATATATATATATATATATATATATATTATATATAATATATATATATATAATATATATATATATATATATATATTATATATAATATATATATATATAATATATATATATATATATATATATATTATATATATATAATATATTATATATATATTATATATATATATATATATATATATATATTATATATATATATATATATATATATATATATATAATATATATATATATATATATATATATAATATATATATTTTATATATATATAAGCTTTCTGCACACAAAACACATGTAGCTTATACAATTTGACAACAATATAACGGCCTAACGATTAAACACTTGGTTGATTGACAAAACGATTTTGAACGTTTTCAGTTTGTGAGGATTTTTCTCCCTTGAGTACTTTTACTTTTAATACCTCAAGTACATTTTTCTGATGATACTGACATACTTTTACCTAAGTAACATTTTAGATGAAGGCCTTTTACGTTACAGAACACCTGTTTATCACCATTTCTTTAGATATTAACAGAAAAGGAGCAGAGTAAAGGAAATATCTGGTAATCATTCTTCCAACAGCCCAATACTGACAGCAGCAGCAGTATGGTAACATCCTTTCAAACAGCGATGGAAAGTACCTTTAACACATTGACTGCAGCCTGTATTATTCAGAGTACTGTACTTGAGTATTTTCCACTTTCTGCTATGTTATACTTGTACTCCACTAGAGGGAAATATTGTACTTTTTTACTCCACTACATTTAGTTGATACATTTAGTTACTTTACAGAGTCATATTGTTGTACAATGCAAAATATTATAAACAAATACATGAAGCTACCCAGCAGTATATCAAGTGATCACAATTAGCTCCACCTTTACCAACTACAACATTAAAGTGATACACACATTCATCTGTCAATGACTCTAATCCAATACAATTATATATATTTTATTCTGAAATTAGCCATTCTGCATAATTAGTACTTTTTACACTTTGATCTTTAAGTACATTTGGATGCCAATGCTTTTCGTGCTTTTATTTTGAAGCAGGACTATTGCTTGTAGTACTTGAGTACTTTTCCCACCACTGCTTTCAAAAAAATGTTCCGAAAGATAAATACCCATTCATGTCAGGAATATTTAACCAGTAAAATAAATGTAAAAAAATGCACTTGGTAAAAGTTTACAGATATAAAGAATAGGAAAATACATTAAAAGATACACAATGTATCTTACAAATATAAGAGATACACTGAGTTACCTTAAAGTAACTATCTGTAACTTTTAAATGTTTCTGAAACTGTAATGTTCCATCTGATGATCATTAATGACTTATAACGGCAAACGAGACTAACAGTGAAAAGAACACCATTTTTATATAGTTCTTACTATTCACTCAGTCGGGCTATAGGCTTGGGCATCGGAAACAGATTCCTACTTGGAATGGTTTAAAAAAATTACAATTCCAGTGGAATCGTTTCTTTATTGGAATCGTTTGGAATGGTTTAGGAGGATTTGGTTTCAAATCTGATCATGGATTCCAAATTGAACATGCGCAAGTTTTAGTTTCCGAAGCAGCCAGGCGCTTGTTGGGTTGCAGCCTCGGAGCACAGTAAGCAGCGCTCTAGTGGAGCTTTATTTTACGTTGAAAAAGCTGAAAAACTGGAAACCACCATTAAATCAAAATAAAACTTTCCTCTTAGTTGTGAAAATAAGCATGTGACCCGTTTCAACTCCACCCCTCAAAGAATCGGAATCGAGAATCGATAAGAACCGGAATCGCAATTGGAATCAGAATTGTTAAAATCCAAACGATGCCCAACTCTATCGGCCCATCAACAGATGGAGACAATTACGAGATTGTAAATGATTAAAAAACAGATATGTAATATGTCCATTTCATTCATAAAATAACTTCACAATGCGCGATGTGGTTGTACGTCAGTAGCCAACATTAAATTACGTCCCCTTATCATTTACCGCTGACGTTTTATTCCTTTTAGTGCGCGTTTGTGTTGGCCTACTGTTGGTTGCTACAACAACCTCTTAATGCTTTGGCTCGCGACCCAAAGACAGTGATAACATTACCCAGTTTATCTCACGATACATCCAAAGTAGGCTAAGTTACCGTATGCAACACTTGAAATGCAACGATGCATCTGTAACTTATTCTCTTATTAAAAATTAATGATTTTCTGTCTGAGCAAAACATTCATAGCAGCTATATGACCTCTCCATAACAATAATTCCTAGACCTTTACGACAGCAGGTGTGGTAAAAACACTACCACTTTTGTCCAAAGGGGCCGCTAGAACCAACACAAACTGAAAGTTACATATAGCCCCTTTAATGTCTCACAGTACATATTAAACTTCTAAACATCCAGGATGTAGTTTCAGGTTATCTATGGGAATGAACTACACAAGAGCAATGGTTGAATGAGCTTTTATTTTTTACTGCACTTCAGAGTATTGGATGAAAGGCGAGATGGAAATGTTGTGGAACATTTTGGGACTCTGTGATACAAAATATTTGATGGATGCAAATTCGAGATGAAAAAGTACGGGATTAATCTAAACTAAATAAATAGACTGAGTATATATGTGCATGGGAATGGTCAAAATCTCTGTAATCTGTAAGAATTCAAAACACTTTAACGTTTTAACAAAGACAAACACTTTTTTTGCACGCATTTCATTCCAAAAATACATATACACTTATAAAAAGGCACACAGATTTCCACTTCTCTGTTAATTAAACGCACACATCTGACTAAAATTACATCTTCAAAAGCATAAGTTAATGAAGCAAAACATGGGCATATGAACAATATCTATGATATTCACAACTCTCACAAGACTTTGTTCATTTCTGACAAGAGTTTTATTCTTTGGAGGCCGGCTGAATATGCTTCAGAACATATTGTTAATGTTGGCCTCGTATAGCAGGCATTTGTTACATTCAGGTTACACACTTTGTCATCACATAGGAGTCATTTTATAATTCCTTTGGTCATCTATGTTTTTATATGGGACGCCTAAAAGAGAGAGAAAAAAGAAGGAACAGATATTAGAGCTGTGCTAATAATCATCATCAGGAAGAATCTGTCTACAGGCATTCAACACAAATGGAGAATAGAGTTGACTTTCAAGGGAATTCTTCTGGAAATACACTAAGAAACAAGCCCGTAAAATATCAGAAGAAGTTCTGGCAGCTCATTGCACCGTAATTAAAAACTGAAATTATGTGTGTAGCTACAGTTTAAATACAGAACATTTTCTGTTTGTCCTGTATATTAAATGCTCTTACGATAATATCAAACACGTTTGATTGTCAGAGCATCAAGACGGGAAAAACACTGACACCAAACGATGGAGAGGACGGGAGCGCCCCGACTCTAGCAAGACTCAGGATTTCATCCAGATATTGGGAATTAGTCTGCGACAGTAGAATCGCTTGAAAATTCGTTTGGTGTAAAGTCGGCATTAGTCAACTAAATCATCTTTCCCCAATAAGGACAATTCTTACTTGTTGACGTGAGGCTGATCTTCTTCTTGTGCTCGTTTTTCCTGCGGACAGAAAGAACCGAGGTAAGAAAAAGTGATTTAAGAACACACCTGTGTGTGCCTGCAGGCAGGAGTTGAGTGAGTGCAGAAGAGGTACGTAGAGTGAGTGAGGAGGAGGAGCGAGGAATGCAGGCAGTGAATCACACCCTTCCCTTCCCAGTGCTGATACAGAAATTCAGTTTGCTCCCAGAAAATTCCCCCAAAAAGGTGATGACACTGTAATTTTCTCTCACCCACTGTGAGACGACTGCTGCTTCTGAATTACATAAACTTGTGACCTGCAATGAAAATTATATAAATTTGTGTGAATTTTTTTTCTCTCCTCTGTGTAGCGTAGACTCGAGGACAGTGGTTGGGTCAGGACATTCTGCCTGCGTCAGTCAGCAGTCGTGACACAATCTAATGCACGTCCGAATGCTTTGATATTTCCACGGCACAGAATCAGCCGACACTCACTTGGATTTCTGTCTGCAAGCGCACGCGATGGCGGTCACGATGGCGATGACGGCGACAGCGGCCAGGACCACGATCAGGATGATCCACTTGGTTTCTGTAACAAAAAACAATTCAATTAAAAAAACCAAAAAACAACCTTGACTCTTAAAGGAAGCCCACAAGGGAATAGGAAAATAGTCTTCTCCAGTCTGCCGATGTGCAGGTAAGGAATGAGCCTTTTTGCCTTCAATCACAGCTATCCCATACAGTTCAGTCAGGAACACTCTCGTCATAAACTCAACAAAAAAAGAAACACCCCTTTTTCAGGACACTGCATTTTAAAGATACTTTTGTAAAAATCTAAATAACTTTAGAGATCTTCATTGTAAAAGGGTTTAAACATGCTTGTTCAATGAACCATAAACAATGAATGAACGTGCACCTGTTGAATGGTCGAAAAGACAATAACAGCTTGCAGGCAGTAGGCAATTAAGGTCACGGTTATAAGAACTACTTATACAGAAGTACTTAATGCAACAAATGGAAAAACAGTAATGCTTGGCGCTGACGGCTCTGCTCCCTGGACCAGCCAAGTAGCATTCTAAGCTGAAACAGGAAGCACCATGCATCCGTTTTTTACCTGTCTGGGGCAGCATGTGTGTAGCAGGGATCAGTGAGGAGGGAGTCATATTTAAACAGACCGCCCTTGATGTGAGAATGGCTGTGATTGGTTTGTGACTGATAGAAATGGTAATTCAATCAGCGGCAGTATGACTTCCGTGTCCTGTATGAACTAACACTAACCTAATTTAAAAGAAGTCTGATATAGACATTTTACTGTCTACTGTAAATAAATAATAGTTTAACTCTGTATATCTGTGTATTTCTGTATATCTGTATCAGTATCTGTCTCTGTGTCCCAACCGGCAGCGGCAGATGGCCGACCACCAAGAGCCAGGCTCTGTCTGAGGTTCCTGTCTGTAGCAAGGAGGTTTTTCCTCGCCACAGTCGCACCAAATGCTCGCTCTGGGGGAGAATTGTTGGGTCTTTGTAAATTATAGTGTTGTCTAGACCTGCTCTATCTGTAAAGTGTTCTGAGATAACTCCTTTTGTGATTTGACACTATCAATAAAATTTAATTGAATTGAATTAGTTTGTAAATGGCATCAGTAGAGGAGTGCAGCAGATGTTTGAGCAGGCCGTACCCAGTCCTCCACTTGGTGTTATCTCCACCTCGCAGTTTGAGCCCTCGAAGCCCTCTGCACACAGACAGGTGTATGTGCTGTTGCTGGCCTCCTGGCATGTTCCTCCGTTCTGGCAGGGGGAGCTGAGGCAAGGGCTCGCTGCAACACAAAACAAGATATTATGGTTTTGTTTCTCACACAATCATCATGTTAGCATCTTCAGTATTAGCATACTAAATAGAGGTGAAAGAATAAATAAATGCAGCAGGGTGATTAACAAGCTTTACCACGTTTTCCCCTTTGCTGAAAGTTACTCATTTTGAACTCTGATTACATGTCTTAATACAGTACGAGACAAGCTAACACGGCTACAGAACAGTAGTCTCCCTCTGAAGACCAGGGGCATTTCTCAATCTCAAGAATGCAAAGAACAGACTTGTGTTCTTTGGGAGAACGTTCTTGCTGGTTGTTCTTGGAAGAATTAACCCGCAAGTTCACAAGCACAGCAAACGCTGTTAACAGTTTGAGACGTTGCCTTCTTCCTGATACTGCTCAACACCCCCAGCACAGAGGCTACCTGCAGTGCTCCAAAATAACAGCTAGAAATAAAAACCACAACAATATAACCACTTTGTATTAAAACAATCTCCTCATAATGCTACAACTATTGCAATAATATTGAAAAATAAAACTTATTGAGCTTTCATTTTATTTATGGTTGAGCTAAAACACCCCTTACTTATTCAAAAGAGTGGAATGCGATCCCTACTATTATTAGTGTATTAGTTTAAGTCAGTTTAAATTAAAAAAGAAGTAGGCCTATGCACTGGCGTGTCCTTTGTGTTCCTATTAGTGTTATGTGGAATTATCATTTCTATATTATTGTAGTGCACTGTATATGCCCAGGGACACAGATGGAAATGAGCAATTAAAATTATAAAAGGTTGGTGTCTCCCCTTTAGTCTACATAACATGTCATAGCAAGTTACCACTTTATGTACAACTGTTCATGTATCATACAGACTGAAACTCAACTTCTAATAAATCAGAAAACAAATACACCAAAAAAATATGAACTAAATACTAAATCTAATGTATAGCCTATGGCATAATTTAAACAAGTCTCCCGAAGAGAAACGGGTATCTCTCTCGTGTGTGTGTGTGTGTGTGTGTGTGTGTGTGTGTGTGTGTGTGTGTGTGTGTGTGTGTGTGTGTGTGTGTGTGTGTGTGTGTGTGTGTGTGTGTGTGTGTGTGTGTGTGTGTGTGTGTGTGTGTGTGTGTGTGTGTGTGTGTGTGTGTGTGTGTGTGTGTGTGTGTGTGTGTGTGTGTGTGTGTGTGTGTGTGTGTGTGTGGTTTAACTCCGAAAAGGCAGTTAACCACAGGTTCCCGTTAATCTTATGATGGACATGTGTTGTTATACATAAACAAACTATCCGTCAACGGCAAAATCTTATTTACGAGAGCGGTCTGAGAGACCTCCGGCTTACAGCGGGGTCTCCGAGCGTGACTGTCTGCTGGCTGCCGCGTCACTTTATGGAGCTCCTCAACTCCGAAAACTTTGGAGCAAATTGTCATGTCGGCAAAGATTTACGCAAGACTGCCTATATTCGAAATCTAAACCGTTCATTTCTTGCCTAAAATGTTCTCAGAAGTAAATTTAGTGATGAAAAAGATGGCGAAAATTGTTAACATTGTCCTGTTTTTGGTCTGTCCATGTACCGGAAACCCGACCCTCACTGAATGCCGAAATTAATGTTGGGATACGGGTGCTGCCAAGTTCATACAAGTTACCAACCAATGCATCCTCGGTAAAATGGGCGTGTCAAGAACATTTCTGGGAATCTCAACGGTTCTTGGTGAAATGCGAACTTGTGTATTGGGACAGTACTTTGGCAACACGAGATGACGTTTCACAGGGACACAAGAACATCAGTCAATAGAAGAACACAGATTGAGAAACGACCCGGGTGCACATAGTGTCTCAGGAAATCTGGTACTAATTACACACAGATCCTGAGTGCAAATTAAATGAATGCAGCAGCACACATTTGCCCTGTGCTTTCACCTTAATATGTAACGTGATGACAAAACAACTACAAAGAGATGCAATAGGATGACAGAGAGACAGAAAACAACTACAAAGACATTCAAAATGACTACAAATACACACAAAACAACTTCAAAAAAGATGCAAAGAGACACAAAATTACCACCAAAAGAAAAAAAAAGGGTTGCACGATATTGACAAAATGTGATATTGCGATATAGATTATGAATTTTGCGATATCGATATTATTAAACATATGTAAAATTCCAAAAGTTATGGGAAAACGCATCAAAATAGATTCACAATAATAGAGTGCATGGATTACTTTTGGCCACTAAAGTTTCCTCTTCAATCTGTTATTTCGTCTTCTCCCTGAGCAACACTCATTTCCTTATTTTTGTGTTCTTTTATTTTGCTCCACTCACTTCCTTCAGTCTCTCTTTAGGTCCTTTCTCTTCTCTGATTTGTTCAGTTTTTTTTTTTTGTCTTAATCCATTTCTTCACTTATACTGTCAGTCTGTCAAAATATGCACACACGTCACGTGGTACGCTCCATAGGGTCTGTCACGTAGTGGACTAATGCGCTGATGTGCACCAACATGTGCAGGTGGCACGGTAACTGGCCAATGAAACATGATCATTATAGCGTTTCAAGCTCTAAATCAAACACAACAAAGCCGCACAAGCCAACGGACGGGACGCAGCGCTCCACAAAAAAAAACTAAATATTTCATACTTATCGTGACACTTTCGATATAATATTGGATAAATATTTTTTTGTCGATATATCATGCACCCCTAATTGAGAGTCAAAGGCAGAGTCAGCGGGGCTTACACTGAAATAATATTGAGAAGACGATTAATCACACACACACACACACACACACACACACACACACACACACACACACACACACACACACACACACACACACACACACACACACACACACACACACACACACACACACACACACACACACACACACACACCTCTGTAGCAGTCCCGTTTGAAGTTGTAGATGGTGCAGACGTCTCCGACCTGGCAGGTCTTGGGCTGGCACACGGCGCCCAGGCTGGTGCATTCACAGGCCTGGGAACAGTCCTCGGTCACAAACCTCTCGTTCAGCTGCAGGACGGAGGTAGAGAGGGGAGACGGAGGACGGGATGACATCATCACACAGAGACACACACACACACACAGACACACACACACACAGTCACTGCTGTAACTACAGGATGCCTCTTACAGAGTAGTATCTGTTGTACAACTGTTGTACTTACAGAGTAGCATCTGTTCTACATCTGTTGTACTTACAGTGTAGAATCTGTTCTACATCTGTTGTACTTACAGTGTAGTATCTGCTGAGGAAGGTGCAGCCACACTGCGTGTATGGCACACAGCTTCCCTCGCTCATGACGAAGCCGGCGGCACATTGGCAGCCCTCCATGCAGGACGTGATGTCACACTCGGAGGGCGCTGCCAGGTCGGCGCAGGAGGCGGGGCAGGGGGACATGCAGGAGGAGTAGGCGCTGTTGGCGTCACAGGACAGGGCTGGGAGAGAGCGGGAGAGACACAAGTCACAACCCTGTCCCGTATGGATCACTGACTCGCACTTTTACAGTTCACTTTAACAAGCTAGTTGGAGTTTTGTGTATATTTCATACACATTACAACAAACTGGAGCTGCAAAGATCAGTCGATTAGTTGTCAGCAATTAAATGAATCCGCAACAATTTTTTATAATCAATGAATCCGTTTGTAAATATTCTCTGATTCCAGCTTGTTAAATGTGAATATGTTCTAGTTTTTTCTCTCCTCTATGACAGTCAACTGAATATCTTTGAGTTGTGGACAAAACAAGACATTTGTGGACGTCTGCTTGGGTTTGGAAAACACGCATTGATATTTTTAAAAATTTTCTGACACTTTAGAGAGCAAACAACTAATTGATAATCGAGAAAATAATCAAAAGATAAATCGACAATGGAAATAACCGTTAGTTGCAGCCCTACAACAAACCACAAATGATGGCACTGCGTTGAAGAAATGTGTCATTCTTTTCCATACAACTTAAAAATCTATGGGTGCCTGGATAGCTCAGTTGGTTTTGAATTTTTTGATTTTGATAACTTTAGTTACTTTGCAGATTTAGATTATTATTTCAAAATATAATCCAACTAATACATTACAATATAAATTAAGATACCCAGCAGTATTTAAAAATTAGCTCCCCCTTTATAAGCTGCAACATTAAAGTAATCAACACATTAATGCATCAAGAATTAGAATCCTCTGATATTATATATCTGAAATGGGCCATTCTGCATAATGGGTACTTTAACTTTGGGTACTTCTGATGCTAAAACATTTGTACTTTTACTTAAGTAGGCTCAATGGGCTAAAACCAGGTCCTCGTCCAGCACTGAGAACCACTCCGCTGTTGTTATAGCAACGTGATGTGAATGCAGTGTGACTGTGCGTGTGTGTTCAGCATCTTACCACAGCCCAGCTGCTGCCTCCAGGGCCCCAGTTTGACTCCGGCCTCCTGACACGCTGCAGCATACGCTTCATAACTGGCACAACGCAGCACTGCACTGCCATCCTCAGCACACAGGTCAAACACACAGTCACTGAGACACAGAGACACAGAGACACACACACACACACACACACACACACACACACACATACACAGAGCATAAGCATTATGTAATATTTAAATTTAAAAGAAGGGTGTGAAAGTAAAGTGTTATGCACACATAAAAACTGCACTGTAACTCTCTCCAGAGGACAGCACCCACTCGCACGTGCACACAGACACAGACACGTAGACAAAAACACACACACACACACACACACACACACACACACACACACACACACACACACACACACACACACACACACACACACACACACACACACACACTAGAGCTGGGCAATATATCGATATTATATCGATATCGTGATATGAGACTAGATATCGTCTTAGATTTTGGATATCATAATATCGTAATATGGCATAAGTGTAGTCTTTTCCAGGTTTTAAAGGCTGCATCACAGTAAAGTGATGTCATTTTCTGAACTTACCAGACTGTTGTAACTGTTCTATTATTTGCCTTTACCCATTTAGTCCTTATATCCACATTACTGATGCTTATTTATCAAAAATCTCATTATGTAAATATTTTGTGAAAGCACCAATAGTCAACACTACAATATCGTTACGGTATCAATATCGAGGTATTTGGTCAAACATATCGTGATATCTGATTTTCTCCATATCACCCAGCCCTATCACACACACACACACACACACACACACACACACACACACACACACACACACACACACACACACACACACACACACACACGAAAACACACACACACACACACGAAAACACACACACACACACACACACACACACACACACACACACACACACGAAAACTCACTCCTGGTAGGTTTGAGGTTCCAGGGCTGCGTGGCAGGCAGCAAACGGCCCCTCGGAGTGAGAGAGCGCTCCACACTGAGCCACACTGAGGTAGTTATTGAGCTGAGACTGGGAGCAGTCCGATGTCTCAAATCCTGAATCCAGATCAGTCTCCGCCTCGCGCCTGAAGACACATGGCAGGAAGAAACAGAAATTATTAAAGTTGGGGATCCCCAGGGGTCCTTGAGGGTGTTCCAGGAGGTCTCCAGCAAAAAGGGGATAACTTTTCATTTAAATATAACTATAATTCTATCCAGAACCAATGCAATGACAGAAGATACGACTATTTTAATGAAGGGTTTCATACACTTTCTGTAATCAGGTGGGGGACCCTGGGGTGAAATCTCACCAAATGGGAGTCCGTGGTCTAATTTGTGTCAGTTTAGGTGTCCCTCACGTGAAAAAGTTTGTGAACTACTGCTATAGAAAGTGCATTTACATCTTAAGCAGCGTCCCTGGGGGGTGGTCCTACCTGTGGACTGTGTGAGGAAGGTCGGAGGTTCTCAGTCCGCCCGCCTGCCGCTCACTGACCCTCCAGCTATCTCCGAACGTGTTCAGGTCCCGGACCAATGTTCCGTCCGGCTTCATGTACTCGTTTCTGGGGACACCGTCGTAGTTTCCGCACAGCCCTCTGACAGAGTTCTTATAGGTGCTGGGCAGTATGATCTCTGGTACACAAACACAACGGAGGGGGATGAATGAACGCATTTACAAACAAGTTAAAGTCCGTTAGCGAGGGCTGAGGTTGCCGTTTCTCTCACCTCCGCGGTAGTTGCCGTCAAAGCGAACCGTGAGTCCAAAGTCAGTGGTGAGCTGGACCTGCCTGGAGTTCATCGTGATGGTCAAACCGGCAACTGGACTGAGAGGAGGGGCAACACGCTCCCCATTCACCTAGAGGGAATACAATATGATTTCACTCAACGCATTCTCATGAACGGGTTCGTATTGTATCATATGATAACTTATGCACAACAATTCGCAAGATATCCTATGAAATTACAGTTACTGGTAACAGTCTATATCAAAGACGTTTAATTTCCTGGGATTGCTCCGGTGCCGCCGGAAATTCCGCCTGATGTCCCTCATTTTGGCCGGATGTCTATCACCTTCCTCTTTCTTTGTGTTGTAATTCTAAACTCCGGTGGATTTCTGAGGACTATGATGAACTGCTCCTCAGATCTCTGCAGGGTAAATCCAGACAGCTAGCTAGACTATCTGTCCAATCTGAGTTTTCTGTTACACGACTACACAACACACAACTTTTGAACGTACACACGTTCCACCAAAACAAGTTCCTTCCCAAGGATATTTCGCAGAGGCACCGCGCTTAGCACAGCCCAGGACGATTGTGATTGGTTTAAAGAAATGCCAATAAACCAGAGCACGTTTTTCTCCCATCCCGGAATGCTGTGTAGACTAGCAGAATCGCAATATTTTCCATGGCAATACTATGTCGATACACGGACGCCAAGTATCAATTATTAATTAATATTATATAAATTGCACATGAGAATTTAGTCCAGTTTGTCAGGTGCATACAATATTATTGACTGGTTTCCATGACAGTGTTGATCATTTTGTCTGCTTGGCAATCCCATTTTGCAGCAATAAAATTAAGTGAGATGTACAAACAGAGAAATTGACCTTTTGATACTTTGAAGTTGGAAAAAGAAGAAATTGCAATATGCCGCAGAATATCGCAGTATGATTAAAATCGCAATATTACCGTATTGTGACATAGGTATCGTGATAATATTGTATTTCAGCCGCCAAGTTTAACCAACAAAAGGTGACCGTCATCGGGCGACAGCAAGTTTAGACATCAAAACAACTAGTTAAGATTGTTTAAAAAAAAAAAAAAAAAGTACAAAGTAGTGCTCCTCTCTACGTGGATCTTGGCAGTCTTACATAGCAGCAGTTAATGTGGTGCATACAGTAATACATACATGGAATACATATGAATCAGTGCTTTACTTTCAGAGCCATGTACGAATGGTTCATTGGAACAGTTCCACTCTACTTTTTTCCTATGAGCAAAACGTGCTTTAAAGAAAGGAAGACAAAGCACTGACCAGGACTTGCTTCTTCTGCAGGAAGCGAACGTTGAAACCGTAAACGTCGATGTACATCTGATCCAGGAAGGAGATCCTCTGGTTCCCCCCGCGCCTGATGTTCTTCCCCCTCACCACCAGCGGCGCCAGGGAGTCCTGCAGGTCGTGGCTCTGTGTCAGGACGTAGGTGTAGGCGCCCTGGAAGTGATGGGTGAAACCATCAAATGTTCGGTGGTGAGGATCCCCTTGGATGCTGCACTTGTCAAACTCTGGATGAAAAATATACAAATGAAACGGTCAAAATGGGTCATGACCTAAACTAGTGCTCGGGCTGGGTTTAAAAAAAAAAAAAAGAAAATATTTTTGAATAATCCAAAATCGATTCATAAAAATCCAAGAATCGAAGAACTTAGGAATCCATTGGTACCAACAATGCCATGCTAGCCTGTCGGGAAGGGGGATAAATAATGCTCCAAAAGGTAGGCTACGTTTTGGTGAGGGGGAAAAAAAGCCATTTTCAATCAGTCCCTCTGTCACCTCTAGATATCTGAATGAAATGTCACTCAATACTCCCTGACTGTAGAGCTGGAGAGCTGCACTTTATTGTGTGTACATTTTAAATAAAAAGTACATTAATGTAAGTGCTTTGGGGTCAATTAAATATTAATACTTTTAAGAATGCGTCAGGTTAGAGGGAACCTTTGTTATTAACCTTTGTAGTAATTGTAGAATCTCTTTCATACACGAGATAAATTGGTATTATAACTGAATTGTTCCTAACCTAATTGAAATCGAATCGGAAATAAAATTGATTCAGGACCTTGTGAATCAGAATCTAATCAGAAAATCACTGAGGATACCCAGCCCCAACTTAAACAATACTAAGGTTTAAAGTCTCTAAACTACAGGTGTCAAACTCAAGGCCCGCTGGCCAAAACCGGCCCATCGCAAATTTGGATTCGGCCCGCGTATCAATTTAGGTTCACAATCAATTTTGGCACGCCTAGTTGTGCGCCAAACCAAAAAGACAGGAACCTTTCTTTTTACTCGACACTCAACGCAGCATTTGAGACACAGACATTCCCACACAGCCTGTAAAACAGTTTTTGCTGAATTTTTTTTTTAGGGCTTTATGTGGACCAAATAGACTACATGTCTTGATGTGAGCCTCAGTGATGTGATTCTCATTTTCCAGTGTAGCCCAGAGTGAAATTGAGTTTGACAACCCTGGTTTAAAGTCTCTAAACTGTACAACTGTTATCCGACATGTAATATATAGACATAAGCCGATCAGAGTGGGGCACTCACTGGTGGGTTTGCAGGTCAGGTCTCCATACTTGTCCAGGGCACACACTGAGTTGGAATTACAGCTGTGTTCCTTACACGTGATTTTGCCGCCGAGGTTACAGGTACACCTGTCCGTGCATTTATTTGTCAGCCACGAGTCTCCCACCTGCACACACACACACACACACACACACACACACACACACACACACACACACACACACACACACACACACACACACACACACACACGTTTTGCAATGTGTAACAATCTTTCCTTTCCTTCCTAAGGACATGGCTTAAGTCATAGTGCCTATGCAACTATCGGCACTGTATACTATAGTGTAATAATTCTAAATCAATATAAGTGCAATACAATACAAGAAAAAAACAAATTAGACAAAAGTCAGAAAGATCTTTATTTACCATACTATTCTTTTTTTTTTTGGCTTTATTTTATTTGACTGTATTAACAGCCTATTAAGCTTTCCGGAAATAATTATGTAATTTGGTTAACTTGAACCTGAACAAATTCAAAAGTGAAATTCAGAAAAAAATTCTATTAATTAATCAATGCAATAATAAGGAACGACTATTTATTTGGGTTTAAATTAAGCTTTTCTTTCCAGGAAATTAGTATTTTCTCAATAACTAGCAACAATATCATTAAAAAAAATCATTAAAAAAAAAAAATTTAAAAAAAGCCTAGGAAATTCTTGGAAAACGTATGTAGTAGTAACAAGTGATTCCGGTAATTATTTTGTGAACCTTCAGATGTATCTTTAGACTCCTCAGCGGGTTCTTATCCAGGGTGTAAACCCCAGATAAAGACTCTAGACCTAGACCTTTTGTCTGGGTCTCTACTAAGATCTACTAGGAGCAGTTAATCAGCGCCTTTAACTAGTGAGGTTACGCTCTATGCTGAGGATTCGAAGCGTGTGTCCAGAAATCCTGGAAGTTTTCTGTGAAGTGCGTATCGAGGCGCGTATCGCTTTAGACAAATGGCGCCATTGATGACATCCTCGCTGCCCGTCCGTACCACGCGACTTGTTTATGAAGTGGTTTGAATCTACACGGTTTACACGCGCACAGTCACCGTCCTCTGCCTGGTTAAACCACTGCCACTTTCCAGTTTTAGAACAGCCTACTACTATTGCTCCTCCTGCTATTATATTATAAGTAGTGATTTACACACGACGTTTGATAGCCACATTCCTCCCAAGGAAATCAGTTTATTATACAGTTATGTTAATTTGATTATACCAAAAGAAAATACACACTATATTGATTTAAACAAATTGAGTGGAAAAAGTCTTTACTGGTGCAAAATTCTGTCAAAAAAAGTCTGATAAAGTGTATCACAGATCACTAGATCATCTGTAATACACAGTTTCTCACATCTTTGTAAATATTTCATTATATCTTTTCATGGGACAACACTGAAGAAATGACACATTGCTAGAATGTAAAGTAGTGAGTGTACAGCTTGTATAACAGTGTAAATGTGCTGTCCCCTCACTTTGGTGAGATACTGTATCTGCCTGTTGTACACTCTGTGACCAACAGGTGGTATTGAAAATGAAGCCTCGAGAAATGAACCCTTGAGCGTATAACTTTGCTGGAAAGCTCCAATGCTTCACGAGGCTTCATCTCACCATCACTACCTTTAATGCTTACAACCTGCATGCGTTTCTGACGTTGAATGATATCACATTGCGTTTTAGGCCCATCGGCCGCTTCACTCACATCATGGTACTCTCCATCTGAGTCCACACAGCCACATTTGTCCAGAGGAACGCACACGTTGTCGCTGAGGACGAAGCCGGCGTCACACTGGCAGCCCTCCACACAGGTGGTCGGGGGGAGGTGGCAGAAGATGGGGAAGAGGTCGGAGCAGGTGGGGGGGCAGGGGGCGGTGCAGTCAGAGTAGTGGCTTTTGGGAGGGCAGGGCATGGCTGCAGGGAGGGGAGACAAAGTATAAAAAGAGTAAAACTAGAATCTGCATTTAGACTAATCAGTGAAAGTGGAGCTTCAAGATCAAGACTAACATTATTGTAAATTTTGTCTTGGGCTCCGAAGGCTACAGTCATAAAAAAAAAACATTTACATGATACAAATACAATAATAACAATAATATGACCCTAATGGTCATATTAAACCCAGGCCTGTTCTAGATTTCATCTGCTGCTATTTAAAAAGCTTAATAGATTCAGGAATAAATTCGTTTTTTTAATCTCTAACGGTAAACCTCCCACCAGGGGGCAGCAGCTCATACTTACGACAGAAGGTGTTATTCCTCCAGCTGATGGTGACTCCGGCGCTCTGACAGGCCTGAGCGTAGGCCTCCACGTTGTCACAGAGAGTGGCCTGCATGCCGTTGTACTCGCACATGTCGTAGACGCAGTTGCCCAGGAAGGCCTCGGGGGGCAAGAAGGAGTGGCAGGGCTTGAAGCGGTCGGAGAGGATGACCTCGGCACACTGAGCCTCAAACCGCTTCTCCTCCTCTGCGGTGCAGTTGGGGTGGACGTCTGGACGGGTGTCAGGCTGACAGCTAGAGGGGAGAGTGTTTGGATCAGTGGTTTAGTCAGCCCCGAGCGGCAACCTGCGGGGCTGAAAAGTGAAGCCAATGCGGAGTCGTCTTGATCAAGGAAAGTAGATTTTTCAGGATTAAGCATGAAATTCGATGTCCCTCCCCTTCCGCGCTCTGTGTGTTGCAATTCTCAAAATCAGTTCACGACGCTAAATAACAAACTTCGAGCTAGCGAGCTATACGCTGAACATTTATTCATTTATTTCTTTATTTGATCAGGGACAATGCACAAAAAAAATTAGTCTAAAAAATAAGCGATGTCAAGATGTGCAAGGTTATAGCAAAAAATGCTAATTTCCACCCGCAGTCCCTGGGAAAATGGCAAGTTTTGAAGAAAATGTGGATGGTGCAACAAGGCAGGTCTGCTTGGTTCTTTCAGGGAATGATAGTAAAGATTTACAAAGAATATGTTTAGGGAATTTCCTCTCTAACTGAGACATTTTGGGTCCAATTGGTGGGAATGCTGTGGACAAAGTACACACACAATACAAGGGTAAGAGTAAATTAATTTTAACCATATATGCAGCTAATTTAAATATCTCACATTACTGTATTGTGTGAACAGTTAACTTCATTTAATATTGTATGTGGCGTTTCCTTTTGTGGGGTGCAAATGTTCCACCATAACAAGTTCCTTCCTGAGACTATTTAGCAGAGCCACCTTTGCTGCGTCCGGGGCTTAGCGCCCAAGACAATTGTGATTGGTTTGAACAAATGCAAACAACCTAGAGCATTTTTCTCCTATCCCAGAATGCATCTGTGGTGCAGCCAGACCTTACTTCACTTCGCTGTGTTTGATAGGTCTGGCAATGCGAGACTAATGCTAAGGTGCCTAAAACCTACATTCTTTATAACGGCCAGCAGGTTGAAAAAAGAAAGCAGTTTCTGTAGAAGAAAGAGAAAATGACCCTACTTTTCACTTGAATTATTACCTCAGTAATCATTTTCAAAATGAGTTTATGGCTTATCGCTACTTGTCTTCAAGACAGCATGATGTTCATTTTGTAAATTAGTCAATAATTCACATTTTATTTTAAAATGGACAATAAAGCAGGGGATACTTTAGGGCAGGGCAGCTTGTGATTGACAAGTCGCTACCTTTCAATCAGGACAGAGGCTAAGCAACAGCCCTGTGTACATTTTAAATAGCTGTGAATTTGTTTTTGGGTGTTGTCCGTGTTTTCATCTTAGAACTTTGGCCCTGTGCTTTTTCACTTCTTCAAAGTTAACGGTAACTGTAATAAGTCTAACCCACTGACCCAGGATCACTGTCTCCGTCTGATTTCCAGCTGTTGCCCAGTTCAATCACATCCTTGGCTGGCTTCTTGTTGGGCATCAGGTTGTCATCGGAGGAGTTGTGGTTGTAGTTCCCACACATTCCGCACAGCTGGAGAGGAGGGAGATGGAGCTGGGTTATTACAGTGCTTCACACACACTGAGGGGCCTCGACAAGGTTGCATCGCGCAGCATAATCCCAATTCAGACTCCAATTATAAAGATACCAATGGTGAAACACTTTGTCTTTGATGAAGGGACAATAAGACAGGCCTAAAGCCTGTCTTATTGTCTTCATACTAGCCTGTCTTCATACTAGGGCTGGGCGATATTGAGAACATCTGATATTCTTAACCAAATACCTTAATGTCGATATTGTGACAATATTGTAGGGTTGACAATTGGTGCTACAAGAAAATATTTACACAATTAGTATCCCATGCACTAAAAAGGTATGTATAAAGGCTTTAGGCCGCCAAGATGTTATTGTAGGCCCAGTTTAATATGCAATTTAATTTTATACAATATATGCAAGGTCCCTGCTCCGTCTCTCTTTTAGCTAAAGGGTCCTCAGCTTAAAAAATGTTGACGACCCCTGGACAAGGTGGTTGTAGGCTAATAACAGCTGAACAGTCTGGTAAATTCAGAAAATGACATCACTTTACTGTAATGCAGCCTTTAAAACCAGGAAAAGACAACACCTACCATAATACGATATCCGAAATCTAAGACGATATCTAGTCTCGTATCACGATATGGATATAATATTGATATTTTGCCCAGCCCTTCTTCATACCTTGTTATAGTATTCTCCAGGAACAGTAATCTCCAGGTGATGGACTCCGTCAAACTTGACCTGCAGACCAAAGTTTGTGTCCAGCAGAGTGTAGGATCCGCTGGTTATCACCTTGGCTCCGACTACGTCAATGGAAACGGGGGTTCGCACCCGCCGTTCATTCAGCTAAGACAAGACAGAGAGAACACAGACGTCAGTCAGCCGCTGGGCATTTCACTATGCTGTAGCCCATTACTGTTTCCTGCAGCCAGTATAATACTAAAAACAGAAAGAGGTTCCTTACCAGAACTCTGTGGCTCTTCTGCAGCTCAACCACAGTGTCATGAGGCAGGTAGACTGTGACAGAGCGGACATAGGAGGCCTCCGGCTGACCGCGCTCCTCGTTTTTAGCCACGATCTTGAAGGGAGTTACCTTGGTGGTGTTACACACCTAGAGGATTCAGAAAAAAAAACATTTGAAACAGTTACGCTTTTATGTTTCCAGGGGTTAAAGTGGGATCTGGAAACCCTAAGATACAGGTGAGGGGGGCGGTTTGCTAACACCACACCAAATTCCATTCTCAAATTTAACATATTATAGTCTCTGACTACTACACAGCCCTTAGAGAAAACTTACTTTTAAAGCGTTATTTCCTTACTATTAAAAACAGTGGTGAAGAACACCAGGAGCAATTGCCAAGAGTTGAGTGAGTAAAACTAAATTATGACGGTGGTGTGCTAAATGCCGGAATAAATCACAGCACACAGGGCCTAATGGCCTCCTAAGCTACCATTTGACCGGTTGCTGACAAGCATTTAAAAGTCTATTTGTTTTTAAACAGAGTCTGACACAGTCACTTTACATAAAACACACCAAGGCTACATTCACTTCCAGCTAACTTCACGAAGAACAATGAGGGCAAAACAGCATCACCGATCTGTTTTAACCAAATATTCTCAGTCTAACTCGGATAAGAACACCGGATCTGCAGCAGGTTACCGTGTTGGTTACTACAGAGCCTGTTTGCTTGTGATCTTCACCTGTTTAACTGACTTTACCAGCAAATTTAGCATCAAATTCAGCCCGTACCTCCACCAGAGTATAAGTGCATGTGCCCATGTACGTATGCATCACACCATCAAAGGTGTAGTAGTGAGGATCTCCAGCCACGTGGCACACTCCTTTACCTGAGGAAGGGAAATGAGGCTCGGTGAAATATGAAATATACATTTTACTGCCTAAAATACAAAAATATGACATGACAATGTTCAGAGTCTTCCAATGAATGTAGGCAGGTAAATCTTTAGTCCTCCAGTCTATTAAAGGAGCGTGGAATAACGTGTGTTGATCTACTGTGGTAAAGTTTTCTTCATGAAGGCATGACCTCCGTGATCGACTCTTCTGGGCTTTCGGTGAAGCAACCGATGGAAAAGAGGTAAGTGACAGTACAAACTTTGAATTTAAATGGTTTCTTCACAATGTCTGGGTTGAAAACACATCTTGTTTGCACAGAAATTTTAATTGCATTTTGTGTCTGTTAAGAGGCACAAAGGCACTCTTTAGAACATGCCCCCACAACTGGCATTTTAGCTGGGAGCTCTGGCCATTAGCTGCAGCAACTCCACCTCCACCAACTCCACTTTGCTAGCACCGTTTTTTTTTCTTCCTATTGACAGTACTCGGATACATCTAGCGATCAAGATTCAGGTAAAAATCGGCCAGATTTCTCCTTTAAGTTTACCTGTAGAGTGGCAGTCCAGCACTCCTTCTAGAACTTTACACTCCTGGGCCGGGCTGCACTGCCACGGCTCGCAGGTGATGTTTTTGTTGCCGTTACACTTGCAGCGCTCGGAGCAGTCCTTCTCTGTGAACCAACTATCTCCCACCTACACACACAAATAGTCCACATACATAAGTTCAATGCATGTTCAAACACATTTCTTTGCAAAACCCTCCACCTGAGCGGAGCATTCTTACCGGTCTGTAGTGCCCGTCTCGGTCGGTACATCCGCACTCGATGAGCGGGACGCATTTGTCTCCGCTGAGGACCAAGCCAGGGTTGCAGACGCAGCCCTCCACACAGGGCTGGTTGCAGGAGCCGCCGGGGCTCCCAGGGTCCTGACAGCTGGGCTGGGAGCAGGCGGGGCCGCACGGGTTGTACTGACTGCCTGGGGGGCACTTAAGAGCTGGAGGGAGATGACAATTGCAAATGGTTATTATAGTAAAGTAAAATTAACTGAAAATAAATAAAAACTAAAACATTCAAGAAAAAGTCAAACTAAACTGAAACTATATTGCAAGGTAAAAAAACAAAGATATAAATGAGCATACGACAGAAGGTGTTGTTTCTCCATGCGATGGGGACTCCGGCAGCAGCACACATGTCGGCGTAGCTCTCTACGGCCTGGCACAGAGCCACGGTCTGACCGCCGGTGGCACACATGTCATACACACAGTTTCCAAAGTATGGCTCAGGAGGCACGACCGAGTGGCATGGCTTAAAGATACCTGAGGATCAAAACACAGAGAGGCAGCGGACGTGAATGGCAATCATTTTACTCTATTTTATTTACTCAATAATTACTTTCTTAGTGGTATTAGGCTAGTGTGTGTGTACCATTGGGATCGGTGATCATGCCGCAGCTGGTGGGCTTCTTGGCCTCCTCCTCCACCTTTTTGTCACAGTCGTCCGCCCCTCCCCCGTTGGTGCAGCTGAAGAAGATGAGGAGGAAATATGAAAATGGCACAAAGTGATGGTTTTTGTTGCGTAAAACATGGCTCAAACGTCTAATATATTTGTGTATTCTGTGATGCGACTCACTCTGGCCGGGCGTCAGGAACCTGCCAGCTGTCTCCCAGTTCGTTGGTGTTAGCGGCCGGTTTATTGTCTGGTTTCAAGTTGTCATCGTTGGAGTTTCCGTTGAAATTTCCTGCCGGGGGAAACAAACATTAAGACTCAGTCAGAACCACTGGTACACTGAAGCAAATACAGTGGACAATGTAGCTGTCAAGAACAGACTAAAGTTATTGACAGGCTCCCAGTAGAGAATTATGTTTATTCTGTTTATTATAGTATGAAGAGCTTGAAATAAGAGAAGTTCCGATACCGATACCACATCGGAAAAGCCTCCAATACTGCCTAAAATACTGGTAAACATCGGTAAGTACTCATATGCACCGATCCGATAAAACAAAATGTAGACATGAAGAAAATCTAATTCAAAGTAGTTTAAATATGCTCTCTTTCTGTTATGACTAACTGTCAAATTGCATAATAAAATAAAGTTCTATGGCGTTCATTGTTTGTGTGTACATGTTTCACAAAAAGTTTAACCTGAGCCAGACCATACAATAAAGATAGAAATCATATTGCATCCATACAGGGATAGTAGTATACAGCTGTTAAAACATAATAAAATATATGACACATTGGTATGGGATCGATACTTGGTATCAGCCGATACGCAAGTTCAGGTAACGGAATCAGTATCGGTATCAGGAAGGTAAAAAATGGTATTGGGCCATCTCTACTTGAAATGGGTCACAACTGTTTCTTACCACACATGCCACAGAGCAGGCCATTGTAGGAGGTCGGCACGGTGACGTCAGCGTGGTGGTTGCCATCGAAACGCACCCTCAAGCCAAAGGATGTCTCCAGGACAACAAACTTGCCGCTCAGGTAGATCTTTACTCCGCTGATGGAGGTGAGGGGGGGGACAACCACCGTCCCATTGACCTGGAGGACACACAGCAGAGATGGTGGTTCTGATGCTGAGCAGACAGTGTCTGCATGTGGAGCAGGGCTGCACAATATGTTGGTTTTTTTAATCCTCATCGCGATATTTTAGTGGCACCTTTTGTGTTCAATTCAATGTTCAATTTGTTCAATAAAAGAACGTTGGGAATTATTTCCTTTCATTTGTTTTTAATTTCAACAAACAACTTTCAGTATTATATACTGAAAGAAGCAGAAATGCCGAACTGAGTACACTCTAATACATTTATTTATTGCAAATGATATCGTTATCCCGATATTTAACACCGTTTATGTGGAGGCATTTATTGGAGGCAGTGCTTTCTTATCTATTGTTCCAAATGGATCACATTCATAGACCTTTGTTTAAACGCAGAAAAGAGGGGAACTAATGACATTAATGATGACTCAGTTCCGGGAATCATTGCAATGTGATGCAGCCATTAATAATGTAAATAGTTACACAATTTGCTCCATCCACTCCGCTAACGGTCTGCAGTTGTACGTGTTCAGAGTAGCCAAAGCATAAGAAAGACAGTTTTTGAAGAAGAGATTATTAACCTAGCGAGCAGATCTACAGCTTTAATGTATCAGGTAACATACCTGGACTGTGCGACCCTTGCCGAGGATGACCGTCACACCGCTCACATTGATCACCACGGCCCTGACGTAGGAGATCTTCTTATTGCTCCCTCTGTGCTCGTTCTGGGTGTCCACGGTGAAGTAGGGCATGCTGGAGGAGGCGTTGCAGGGTTTGGACAGGGTGTAGGAGCACGCTCCCATATAATGGTGGGTGCGTTTGTCAAAGGTGGTGTAGTGGGGATCGCCGGATACTGAGCAGATACCATTTCCTGAACAAGAGAGGCAAGAATTTTGCTTAACTTTAACTGTTGGGGTTTCGCTGACGAATCACACCAAATGATTTCACACCCAATCTAAACAAATACTACTGGTCCGTGGAATTGGTTGGAAATCCTCCATTTTCTCCCAATCTGAATACACAGTTGCATAATTTAACTCAAAGATAGTATTTATCAATACAAATCGTCAGTTTGCATCAAAATATTTAAGACTTTAGAAACTGATCTTCATAATCAAGTGCTAGGTTAAAGATGAGCTAGTGGGGATAGATATATAAAAAAAATTTGTTTAAGTTTGGACACCGTTTTTCTTTGCACTGACTATTTAATTAAATTCCCTTTAATATTAAGGGTGGTTGTAGGTTGTAAAATGTAATGCAGATTTTTGATTTTAGAATTATGATTGAAAGTACTAGTAATAAGAATTGTTCTTCCCCATATCGGATCTTTCTGGCGCAGGTCCTGGAGAGTGATAGGGGAGTTATTGTGGAAGATGTGCTGGAGATGTGATTTTATTATTTCCATGTGGTGAGGGAGAGTGGAGTATTTTTTTTAAGTAGAAAGTCTGGGTTGTGCCATATTGGTGTATGTTTACATGGTGTCATTATGAAATGTTGTTAATGCTCCACCAAGCTGACACTGTTTATTCAAGTTTTTCAGAATGCTTGACTAAAATGTTTGTGTGTGTGTCATACCCAGAGGACGACAATCATATTCTCCGTCGTGTAGCTGGCAGCTCTCAGTGGTTGGCTTACAGCTGCTGTTATGACACTGGATCAAACCTCCGCGGTGACACACACACTTCTGCTCACAACCCTCCAGGTACCAGTTATCATCCACCTGACACACACACACACACACACACACACACACACACACACACACACACACACACACACACACACACACACACACACACACACACACACACACACACACACACACACACACACACACACACACACACACACACACACACACACACACACACACACACACACACACACACACACACACACACACACACACACACGATGAAGAGTCATACAATCTAATTACATCAAGCCTCCACAAAAACGTCATTGTTCAGATCAGATAGATTACATAAAACGGTACAACAATATTGTTGAGTATGTGCTTGAAACATTCATAATTAAAAAATAAATACCAGGAATGTATCAATACTTATGGAATGCTGCTGCAATAAGTGCAATTGCTGCTCAGAGGAAATGCTGTAAATTAAAGAGCGTGGTCTAGAACTACTCTGTGTGTAAAGTGTCCTGAGATACCGCCTGCTATGATTTGACACTATAAATAAAATTGAATTGAATGTGATTTCAGTGACTTTGAGCACTCACAGGGTGATAGGATCCACTGGGGTCAACGCAGCCGCAGTCTTTCAGGGACACACACTTGTCGTTGCTGAGGATGAAGCCCGGCTTACACTCGCAGCCCTCCACACACACGTCCTCGCAGCCGGGGGGTCCGGACACACCCAGACACGTCTCTGGACACGAACTCACACACAGGGAGTAGGAGCTGTTGGGAGGACAGGCCAGGGCTGCATGGAGGAACAGAGGGACGGAGAGAAGGAGGGAGGGAGGGATAGATGACGGACAGAGGCAGGGTAGGAAGGTAGGGTGAATGGTATGTATGTATACATGTATAGACAGATAGATAGATAGATAGATAGATAGATAGATAGATAGATAGATAGATAGATAGATATAACTATTGATGGGTAACCTCTGATCCACTTCCTCCCTTCCCATCCACGGCGACGAAAGTTACGTTTAGACACCAAAACGACCAGTTAAGTTTAAGAAAAAGTTCATGGTTTGGATTAAAACACTTGCGAGAAACGAACACGCGTTTCCTGGGTGAAAGTATTAAGATTAGATTTTGCGTAACTTCTGGCTGTAGCTGTATTCTTTCTAGCCACAACCTCCTTCTATTGATGATGTATCACTTCCTTGCTTTTGACCTATAGGCTTGCACACTGATAGAGAACCACTCTCCAATTCATTAGTGTAACACTATATACTGTATGTGAGCTGACTATGCTGACAATGACCTTGAGGAACAACTATTTCCGTTCAGTGGTCATTTTAACGGCACACTGCCATGTCAAATAAAGGCATTTGAATTTGTTCTACTGTGTGCCTTGGATTGTTTTTGAAGGAGAGTTGCATTTGAGACAGATTCTACCCGTGCAATGAGGCCTTCACATGATGGAATAGACAGTGAATGTCTTTGGAAGAAAAAGGAAGTTTGGGAAATTAAAATGCTCAAGACTTACGACAGAAGCTTGGAGTCCTCCACGGGTGGACTTTGGCTCCGGCGCTCTGGCAGGCGTCGGTGTAGGCCTGGAGCTGGTCACACAGCACATGCTGCTGGCCTTGGAACTGGCACATGTCATACACACAGCTCTGGAAGAACGGAGTGGGACTCACCACGCTGATACACTCCCTGGAACAGAGGCAAACACTCAGAAGGTCCAACGCTAGGGACGTAATCAAACATTTAACTCACCATTCAGTTCACGCTTTGAACGTCATGACACGATTCTCACCTTTTTTTAACAGAATGAGTTGCAGACAAATGACTGAAAGCTACTCCTTTATTTTTTTTTTAAACTGTGCAAGACAACAGATGTGTCCTCTTATCAAAAGTGCAACTGAAATTTATTTAATCTTAAATAAAAAATAAAATCACTGAACAAATATTTAAAATAAATCACATCAGATAAATAAACTGAGAACACAGTGACGTCGGAGTCTGAGGCTTTATTTCAAGCAGTTGTAATCTATACACGTTTATATCGATTTTTAACCGATTCACGATGCATCGTTCCATCCCTATCCAGCCATAACTAATAGCATGCTGCTGATTTCACTGCATATATGAAATACATGAAACCACATCCTAAACAACCCAAAGTGAGAGATTGATATTAGGCATTCAAAACATTTTCATGAACCAAAGACAGAAAAAAACAACTGGGGTCAGCGCATATTCGTTAACATACACACTGGAGATTATGTCGATTAAAAACTACAGGATCCAAGTAGTCAGAAACCAACCAACCATCCATACATAACATACATCCATCCATATCCATCCGTGTGTACAGTTGTAAAGTAAGTAGAAAAGTGAACCAATAAACCGTCATTTGACAAACTACTCCGCCTGGCGTTTCTACAGTATCTACAATCACACCCTCTTTCAAATCAAAATCAAAAGTTTTTTTGAACAATAACTCTGTTTCCTGAGGGTGTGACTAATATCTGGAACCTCAGATATAGAGATATATATATATATATATATATATATATATATATATATATATATATATAAATATATATATATATATATATATATATATATATATATATATATAAATATATATATATATATATATATATATAAATATATATATATAAATATATATATATATATATATATATATATATATATATATATATATATATATATATATATATATATATATATATAATCCCAGCAGGGTGATGCCTTCAGCTCATGTCCCTCTGAACAGTACAACTCTCTGCAGTCTAAAGGCTGATTTATGGTTCTGCGGAGGCTTCACGCAGAGCTTTCTCTGTAGAAAATGAGTCAGGGGAAATGCAACGCTACCAAGCCATGGCCGAGCGGACCAATCACAGTTGTTGCGGTCTGCGTCGGCGTAACACGTAGTTACATTTTTCAAGAGGTGCACGTCAGGCTACAGCGTAGGGTCCATGTCTCTACGTACCTACCCACAGCATGGATTTACCACAGAAGCATAAACCGGCCTTAACAGCTACAAGAGGTCAATAATTAGGTTAAAAAAAGCTGCTTTCTTACCTGAAGGGTCCAGCAGGGTCTTTGAGTTTGCCACATTTGTCTGGCTTCACCACCTCGGCCTCCAGTTTGGGGTCACAGTCTGGGTTGGGCCCGATGCCTTGGCTACACCTGAACAATACAAACACAACACCAAGGTCACATTCTATTTCACTTATCCTCAGGAGTTATGGCAGAGTCAATTCTTTGTAGGGCTGGGCGATATGAAGAGAAAAAAAAATCAGATATCACGATATTTTTGACCAAATACAGGGATATCACGACAATATTGCAGGGTTGGGAAGTGGTGCTTTCACAAAATATTAACACTGAGATTTGTGGCATATAATCATCTATAATATGGATATAATGACTAAGTGGGTAAAGGCAAATTATAGAACAGCTAGAACAGTCTGGTAAGTTCAGAAATGACATCACTTTACTGTAATCCAGCCTTTCAAACCAGGACAAGACTTGCGTCATATTACCATATTCAAAATCTAAGACTATATCTATTATCACAATATCGATATATTGTTCAGCCCTAATTTTATAATAATACTTTTTCTACAAAATATAATTAATGTTCTAATTAATATTTTTTGGTGTTAAAAATGTCACATTGCGCACAAGTATAAATCCATGCTTATATCATTTGTTTTATTGTCATTTCCCAGAGTTCAGGTCATAGACCCCAGTCACATGTACCTCCATCACATGCTTGAGCTTTATGGGAATCTCCAGGGAAGGCTTAAGGAAATTGTCAGATTCCAGCACTGAAATGAATGCATGTAAAACTCACGAGTCATCCTCGTCTTCTTTTGTCTGCCAGCTGTCGCCGAAGTCGTTGACGTTGCCTCCCAGAGTGCCATCTGGCTTGGTGAAGTCGTTGTTCGGGTTCCCGTCGTAGTCGCCGCAGAGGCCGCACATCTGGGCATGGTAGGAGCTGCCGGGACGGGGAGGAAGAGAAAACGGGATTAGGAGATGGAGAGGAATGTCTTAAGAAGACTTAAAAGTTTTAAATAGTGTCTGGCTCTTTAAGGGAATTCTATAAACAACAGAGACAGAATGCTCTGATACTATTAATCAGGGAACCATCAATGGAAGAGATAGAAGCAAAGTATTAACAATGTTGGCAGGATTTGTTAAAAACAGCAGACCTGTATGACGTTTGAACTACAGATTGGATAGATGCCGAGGTAATTACTTAGGCAGTTTTCATGAAATACACAGAGACTAAACTGCAGTTTATAGCTCTTATTAGCTGCACCCAGCCGGTGTCTTTCTGTCTTTCAGGGCCTCTTTCATTCAGATTCCTATTTCCTGTCTGAATTCTTTTAGTAGTTCATCATTTTAGTGAAAGAAATGTGGACTGACAACGGATCCACAGCTACATTAAATTGTAAAAATATGCACACATCGCATCCGGAAGCACAAAAATACGGAGATTATCAACTCAGTTTAGGGTGTTTTAAGTTCCCCAGATAAGTCTGTTTTAGAGGCTTTATTCCCCAAATCCCACAATCTGACAGCTGCTGGGAAGCACTGATTGAGTTTGTGACACCATGTTAGATAGATTTTCAGTAAATTCATTCTCCTCGTTTCTTAAGTGTTAATGCTATTATTACAAAGTTCTGTTATTTCTATGCGGCTTTTAATTTAGGATAATTATCAATGAAATACTGAAAAATTATGAAAACATGTACATGTACATTTTATGTAAATGTGTATATTTTTTTTTTTTTTTTTGAAAAACAGAGACTAAAAAAAGAAAAAAAATCCCACATGAATGTAACCAAGGAGACAGGGTTGGAGCACCAGAATGTTACATTAATAGTCTATATCGACGACGTTTCATTTACAGGATTGCTCCGGTGCCGCCGCAGGTTCTGTCAGATGTTCCTCATTTTGGCCCTGATGTCCGTGCCCTTCCTCTTTCTTTGTGTTGTAATTCTAACCTCCGGTGGATTTCTGAGGACTATGGTTAACTGCTCCTCAGATCTCTGCAGGGTAAATCCAGACAGCTAGCTAGACTATCTGACCAATCTGAGTTTTCTGTTGACTACTTTTTAATGTACACGTTCCACCAAAACAAGTTCCTTCCCGAGACTATTTTGCAAGGCACTGGGGCTCCGTCCGGTGCTTAGCACCGCCCAAGACGATTGTGATTGCTTTAAAGAAATGCCAATAAACCAGAGCATGTTTTTCTCCCATCCTAGAATGCTGTGTGGACTAGCCAGACCCTCCTCCGCAGCGCTGTGGAGGAAGTTCTGGCAATGCGAGACTATTACATTACCAACCTGGGAACTGAGATCTGGGCATAATGGTTTCCGTCCCAGCGCACCCGGAGGCCGAAGGGCGTCTGCAGGGTGACGTACTGGCCGGCCAGACTGAGAGAGATGAGAGGGGAGGGGGAGTGAGGGAGGGCCACTCGCAGTCCGTTCACCTGAAGGGAGGGAAGGAAGAAAAAAACGAGGGTCAACAGAAGCTACAGGGACCAGTTTTTACATACATATGTGTGTTACATATTTACAGTTTCCTGTCAGCTTTTCCAACTCAACAACAACAATGCTCATTAAATATGTCTAAAAAGAAAACCCACGAAAGTTAAAAAAAATGGGAATCTAAGACATAAAATAGTGCAGAAGTTAAAATATAAGGATAAAATATATAACGTAGAATATAAAGACAATCAGTTACATTTGTGGTGTACAGTAAATGCAAACGAAATAAACTGAATTTAAACAGGAAAGTAGTAGATGCACTGTGTATGTAGTATATTAATTAATAAATATAATTATATAGGGTTGCAACTAACAATTATTTTCATTGTCTATTAATCCGTCGATTATTTTCTCGATCACCGATTAGAAATGGTTTATAAAATGCCAGAAAATGTCAATCAGAAGACGTCCTCTAATGTCTTGTTTTGTCCACAACTCAAAGATGTTCAGTTTACTGTCACAGAGGAGAGAAGAAACTAGAACATATTCACATTTAACAAGCTGGAATCAGAGATTTAATAAATAGTCAAAATAGTTGGCATTCATTTAATGGTTGACAACTAATCAATTACTCTTTACAGATGTTAACAGGTGTAAAAAACGCAAATCAAAAGTATATGATTACACATAAATAAAAACCCAGCACACAAGATAAGATAAGATGACGGAGTAAAGACAGTTTGATGTGTGGACGAATCAAACAGATGATTACAGGAGACGATGAGGAGGAAGAGCGTGGATAGATCTCTGGGATTATGGCATTATAAAAGAGATAAAGGTCAAGGAACAAGGGATACGATCAGATAAGAAAAGGTGAAGAGAACAAGAGACAGGCTTTGGATTGTGAACGTCACTCACCCTGAAGATTAAGCTATAGAGAGAGAGAGTCGCAGCGTGACACATGTATATTCCCATTAGGGGTGGCGGGTGGGGATAAAAAATTGTATGTATTGCGATAAAAAAAAGATTTTTAAAACAGATTATTATCATCCCTAGAATAGATATTTTAATTTATTTTTTACCAATGATTCACCTGTATATGGTACCGCTAGACCTGTAACAATTATTACATAATCGCTGTTTCTGTGTTTAACTGCAATTCATTGCTAACATTAGCTAAGGTCTTAAAGCGTAACTCTCGCCAAAATGCAACCTAGGGTATTTTGTGAATGTACCCGAGTCAAACTTTCGTTTAAAAGCATAATTAGGACGAAAAGGCCACTTTTAAGATTTACCGTATTCTCGTTTTTCGGTCAAATGGCCTTTTGAATGGGAGTGCTAGGGGCACTTTTATGTTAGCCTCAAAATAGCTATTTTTAAAACACTAAGAAGGCTCGATACAACATGAGACTTAGCTCAAAGTATCACCAGGGGCTCTACACCTTAACGAAAGCATTGAGAACATTGTTTGTGTACCCAGAGTTTACTAAAAAGAAAGGTTTTCAACAACTCACCGGCCACAGCCATTTTATCAGTCAAAAACAATTGATTACCGAATGCAACATAACAGGGAGGAGAGTAAAGATGGAAAGCTCCTAAAGCTTAGTTCCAGATGCACGGATTATTTCTGGTTTTGTCGTTATTGAAAAACAATATTGACCTCGTAGTTGAAAAAGGAGCCTCATATGGTGTCCGTCCATTCGCAGTCGGATATTGACTCGTTTTGAGATAGATATATATAATATTTCATGTACAGTAAATGAAGTTTATTGACCATAAATTAAAAAAATAAGTCTAAAACTAGTGGTAATGAGTTGGAATGAAGTTGGCTAGAAGGTGCAAAATAGAATTGGGTGATCATTTTTACTTTATGCTTCATAAAAAAGCAAAACAGACTGGGTTCATTTTGCTGGGAGGACAACAAAAGCACGGTCGACGGCAAGTCAACACGGGGTTAAAGGAGGAAAAGAAAACAGCAATACTCAATACTATAGAATCGCGATACTTCTAGAATTGCAATGAAGGAAAATCGTAATACAAATCCAATCGGCACTCATGTATCGTGAAAGAATCGAATCGGGACAAAAGCCCATGGTCCCAGCCCTAATACACATGTTGTGCCTACTCATCCTCAGTGATACTGACAGCTTGTAAAACAACATTTCTATACAGAGATACTGACCAGCGTCCTCCTGGCCTTCATCAGGGTCACAGTGATTCCATTCACAGTCACGTAGAGCTTTCTCAGGTAGGACAACCCTGGCATTCCTCTCTCCTCATTCTTCCCCTCCACTGAGAACCAGGGACCTGCACGGGAAGCGTACACACAGGTCACTGTCTGCTACGTACAGTAACTGGGTTTCTTAAACAGTGGGGCTGAACAATTTGGGGGAAAAAAATCTCTGTATTCTTATGCAAGGATGAGAACATGGATATGAATTGCCAGCAACAAGTGTTTTTCTTTTAATAAGCATGGGACATTGAACAGTCTGAACTGAATACTTCTTCCACCACTGGATCTGTGCTTGTGTCATCTGAATGTGCTCGCAATTGGACAGTTTGTGTAAGAGCTGTGGCAGGTTGAGATTATTGCAACACTTTTTAGACAGTGACATGAAAACATTGTGTTCAAGTGCAATGGAAATAAAAGACACCTACCTGTGTTGTTCTTGCAGGTTCTGGCCAGGGTGTAGGTACATGTTCCCATGAAGCTGTAGAACTTTTTGTCAAACGTGTTGTAGTGAGGATCTCCAGACACCACACAGTCCTGAGAGCCTGAGGGAGAGGGTCACACACACACACACACACACACACACACACACACACACACACACACACACACACACACACACACACACACACACACACACACACACACACACAGTCAGAGTAGCTCCAACACAGCTGCAGTTACTCCAGGCACAATTCATGTTTGCTAACATTGAATAACTTGCATTTGGGAGCTGTAGTTCTGCTCTGGTAACAAAACAATATTTGTTTGTAATGACGTACCCAAATGTCACCTTCCAGTAACGTGTTGTTACAACTAAGTATCATGTTTCAGCTTTACAGAGCTAGGACAAGCTACGCTCGCGCTAGCTAGCTTAATTAGCAAGGTGCACGTGTAATTCAGAATGAAATGCCGACTCCTTAGTTTCTTTTAGTACAACCGAACGCTGAACGAGACATCGTAGGCGAAGAAGTGAAGTTCTAAGACGAAAATACAGACAACACCCACAAGCCACAACACCGTGGTAGTGAGTGACTTGTCACTCAATCACAAGGTAACGTTAGCCACGCCCCTAAATCATCCCCTGCCCGGCGCCCGGACAGCTCAGTTGGTAGGGCGGGCGCCGATATATAGAGGTTAACTCCTCTACGCAGCGGGCCCAGGTTCAACTCCGACCTGCGGCCCTTTGCTGCATGTCATTCCCCCTTCTCTCTCTCTCCTTTCATGTCTTCAGCTGTCCTGTTAAAAATAAAGGCCGAAAATGCCCCAAAAAATAATCTTAAAAAAATAAATAAATCATCTCCTGTCCTGCTTTATAGTCTATTTTGCTCTATATGGGACCATCATTTACAAAATGAACATCATGCTGTATTGAAGAAGACTTGAAACTAGCAATTGGGACCATAAACTCATTAGGAATGATTATACTAAGTTAATAAATCAAGAGAGAAGTAGGGTTGTTTTCTCATGGACTTCTGTAAAATTTGACTTCTTTTTACAACCAGGGCCCCCTGATGGAAATTAGATAGAATGCAGGTTTAAGGCACTTCTGCATTGGCTTCATTTTTTTTTTTAGAGCCGAAGGTTACCGCTTGAGGTTGCTTATCTTTCTCCAAACTTTGAGCCCTGTTATCATCATACTGTACCAAGTAATAATAGAATAGGTACCTAGTAGTTTAAATATATCAACAGTATTAGTTTCCCACATTCTTAAGCGCTTATTCCCTGACATCACACCTTGTTCCGTTGTACCTACAGTACATGCATGTATGGTTACTGTACAGGCATGCTGGCACACTGTTAGTACAAATAATTACATGCTGTAATCTAAAGCCTTACCAGTGATACCTCCCACAATTTATTTGCATTCATCTTCTGCTAAGCTGTAGCAGTGGGATGCCAAGTACCGTATAATTCATATCCAGTTCAGTTACGTGGTGTAGTAGTGTGGTGGGTGTAGACTTACTGGTGGGATAGCAGCCCAGCTCTCCATCCTGGTGTTTACACTCGTGCATTGGGGGACATTCAGAGGCCATGCAGGTAACGAAGGGAGCATCGCACTTACACTTCAACATACAGTCCGCCTGATAAAACTCATCTCCAGGCTGACACACACACACACACACACACACACACACACACACACACACACACACACACACACACACACACACACACACACACACACACACACACACACACACACACACACACACACACACACACACACACACACACACACAATTGGGTTAGCAGGATGAAGTTCATATCAAAGGCCGCAATATCCTCAAAATGCAGAAGTGTCTTCTTTCAAACCAACTTTACCGTACCTCATAATACTGGCCGTTGTAGTTGCAGCCACAAGAACTCTTCCTGACGCACTTGCCGGCACTCAGAACATAGCCAGGATCACACACACAGCTTTCAGAGCAGGGCCCACCGCAGGAGGGAGGTTTCCCAGTACACGTCTCCTGACAGGGGTCTGCACAGGGCTCAAAGTGGCTGTTTGGGCCGCAGTCCAGAGCTAGGGGGGAGGATGGGAGGCTGAAGTCAGTGATAGTGCTGGGCAAAGAAGCATATGCTGAAACCAGGGCCTGTTTTTATATCAAGTGTAGTATCGATATTTGAAATATAGGCAGCAGGCTTAATGTGTAGGTTATAGGCAAATATCAAACCAAAATATGATGCCAAAATGAATTAAAACTCATAATAAATGTACAAAATCACCATCAATGTAGCCTATATGAATATTAAACTAGTAATAATTTGCCTCAGTTGTGAAATGCTCCAATTAGCACCACACAACCACATCTTTCTACTTATGTCTACTATATCTATCCACATGTCTTTTCTCCCGTTAACACTCACGGCAGAAGGTGTTATTCCTCCAGGGTCCGATGTTCACCCCGCGGTCCTGGCATTCGTTGACGTAGGCTTCTATGGCTTCACACAGAATGGGCTTGGCTCCATCCAGCGCACACAGGTCAAAGACACAGTCCCTGAAGTAATTCTGAAGACACACATACGGTTTGTTGAGTTACAATGCTTCATTCGCTTTGTTTTCAACCACTAATTCTAATTTCTGTCACTCTCGTGTTTTATTTTTTTATTTTTATTGTAGTGCTTATATTTTATTGCACGTAGGTACGCTAAAAGTAGGGCTGTACATTCGATTCCCCAATTAAAATAAAACTTTGTTTGACTGATCAATGAACAATATAATCCCGAAATCAATCTTTCACTATCCACTTACCGTGGATGTGGTGAATTGAGGGTTGCTTTTGGCTTGTTCAATTTACAGAAAAAGTTCTCTGAGAAGAAAAACTGATATAGTTACTAAGGTCCCTAAAATAATTGATATTGAATCGAATCCGAAATGTAATCAAATCGTGATCTTGTGAACCGGAAATCACTGGGGATACCCAGCCCTACTAAAGTTCTCACAACATCAGCAGAAGTAACTTCTTCACATTTGTGTGTGTGTGTGTGTGTGTGTGTGTGTGTGTGTGTGGTGACTTACATTTGGGTTGACTTTGGGGTGGCACACAGCGAAGGGACCCTTTTTGTCCAGCAGGATGCCACAGTATCCAGAGCTCTCATACAGTTCTTGCTCTCCATCACACTCAGGGATGGTGGTGTTGGGTTTCTTATTACACCTGCCAGCACAGACACTCTGTTAGAGGAGCTCTCTGTGTGTTGTTAGTTAGTTTTTGTCCCTAGTAATTATAATGAAGGGGTAACTGGTCTGTACCTACAGTGTTTGTTTAGTATGCAGACCCAACATATTCAATATTAAATTAATAAGAATACATTATATGATACATAAACATAAACTAGTCAGATAAAGTCTGCATATGTGGCCTGTTTGTAGAAATATTGATGTATGCTGCTCACTCTGAATCGGTGTTCCAGCTGTGTCCAAAGTCATTGGCATTGTTGGTCAATAATCCATCTGGTTTACGGAAGTCATCTTTGGCATCTCCATCGTAATCTCCACACAGGCCACACAGCTGGTTCTCATAGCTGCAGAGTACAAGAAATGATCTACACGTTAGGGATTTGTGGAAGTGAGAGCAACAATTCAGTTAGAGCTACATCTCTCTACTCCTCCACCACGTCCAAGAGTTTGTGACTTATTCCAACCAGGTACTACCGTTTTCACTGATTATTCCCAAACTTCCATTGGAAATGGGATTCTGTGTGGGGGTCGGGGTAAGAATGTAAAGACACAGCAACGCCTCAGTCCTAACTCACTCTTTGATCACTTTGATGTCCATGAAGTGGTTTCCATCGTAACGAACAGTCACACCAAAGTCCATGGATACAGTGTAGAACTTTCCTGACATGAACACAGAGACACCAGGGGCCGGAGACACTGGCACGTTTACATTGGTCCCATTCACCTGTGTGGGGAAAGCAGGTGCAAATAACATAAATGGGCGATTATGAAGGAAATAGAAATATTAAAAACTGTCTATGTATACAATCTTACATGTTAAAATAACAATTAAAATAACAACAACAATAACGTCCTGCTTTGCTCCCAAACCTCCCATAATAACTACTAGGCCACTAGAGGCCGCCATCTCTATAAACATAAATATAGTCGTAATTGTTGCTGCAAACGACCTATGTGGGCGTTTTTTAGGGTAGGAGTCAGGACAGCTTCTCTTGTAAATATGCCACGCTACCATCCTATCTGTTAAAAATCTGTGCTTGTTCCTCCCCTCATTTCTTACCTGCACAGTGCCACCTTTGAGGATGGAGATCTTCAACATGCGCACATATACATGTACGGCCTTCACATAGGAGATGGTGGGCGTGTTAAAACGATGTTCATTGTCGGCATGGACCTCAAAGTATGGCAGAGTCGTTGTGTTGCAGGGTCCAGACATCAAATAGCTGCAGTTGCCCATGAAGTTGTAGTTGCGTTTGTCAAAAGTGGTGTAGTGGGGATCACCAGTCGCTACGCATGTGGATGTACCTGAGGTATGAGAAACTGTACTTTAGCAGTTGTTATGTTACTAGTATGTTTCAGTGATTTAAATATTAAAAGAATGTACAGCAGATAGTAACAACAGGTCATTTGGGACCAAATTAGTTTATTTCAGATGGTCGATCTGAAGTTAGACGTCTACCAGACATTACCTTTAGGATAGCAGCCTGAAACACCATTGACCTCGCGGCACTCTTCAGTAGGGTCACAGGAGTTATCAACACATTCCAAAGAGTAGTTCCCTGCACAGCGACACAGCTTTGAGCAGCCATCTCCAAATATGATCTCGCCAGGCTAAAACACAATTGAACAAAGGATCAATAATTGCAGGGTGTATTGTGTGTCACAAGAACTACATATAACAATCTTTTTCTCATGTAATGTCTTACAATTATATATTTTGCCTTAGCAGGAATGTATGCATATGGGTATATCTGACCTCATAATAGTTATTCTGGCCGTCCAGACAGCCACATTTCTCCAATGGAACACAGCGCCGTCCTTTGAAGACAAACCCTGGTTTGCAGAAGCAGCCACTGATACAGGAGCCAGAACAGTTGGTGGAGGGTTCCATACAGGTGGGGATACAAGCTGGGCCACATTCTATATAATCTGCATCAGGAGGGCATGGTTCTGTACAGCACAGAGGAAACAAGTTGGTTGAATAAAAATGGGGGAAACAGATGTATGAAAGAAAGAAAGAGAATTAAATGTCAAAGTATTAGTGTAAAACTCAAAACCCAAACTTTGATAAGGACATGTCATACTTGGTGGCTTGGCTGTGGTTGTTCCAGGAGTTGTTGGTTTAGGTGTAGTCGGTCCAGGAGTTGTTGGTTTAGGTGTAGTCGGTCCTGGAGTTGTTGGTTTAGGTGTAGTTGGTCCTGGAGTTGTTAGAAAGAATGCAGTTTTAACGCACTTCCACATTGACTTCACTTTTCAGAGCCGGAGGTTGCTGCTTGACAGCTACTCATTACCAGGGGCGGGATTGGATCAGAGTACTGCCACTTGGCTGACTGCTCTGCCAATCTTCCCAGCTATTGTCACATGACCAATTAATGTTTCCATGATGACTATCCAAAATTCTGATACCATGGAACCAGCACTGGAATTCTTTTTTTTTTTTATTTTTTTATTTTTTTAAATTGGCAGACTGAGCTTATAGAAAGTGTGTATTATATTCTGATTTACAATTTGTGATTATTGGTCTACCTATGTCCCACCCCACTTAAAAAGTTTTTTTAAATAGAAAGTCTGGGTTGTGCCATATTGGTGTATGTTTACATGGTGTCATTATGTAATTGTGTTAATTTTCCACCAAGCTGACACTGTCTATTCGGAATGCTTGACTAAAATGTTTCTGTGTGTGTGTGTGTGTCATACCCAGAGGACGACAATCATATTCTCCGTCGTGTAGCTGGCAGCTCTCAGTGGTTGGCTTACAGCTGCTGTTGTGACACTGGATCAAACCTCCGCGGTGACACACACACTTCTGCTCACAACCCTCCAGGTACCAGTTATCATCCACCTGACACACACACACACACACACACACACACACACACACACACACACACACACACACACACACACACACACACACACACACACACACACACACACACAATGAAGAGTCATACAATCTAATTACATCAAGCCTCCACAAAAACGTCATTGTTCAGATCAGATAGATTACATAAAACGGTACAACAATATTGTTGAGTATGTGCTTGAAAACATTCATACTTAAAAAATAAATACCAGGAATGTATCAATACTTATGGAATGCTGCTGCAATAAGTGCAATTGCTGCTCAGAGGAAATGCTGTAAATTAAAGAGCGTGGTCTAGAACTACTCTGTGTGTAAAGTGTCCTGAGATACCGCCTGCTATGATTTGACACTATAAATAAAATTGAATTGAATGTGATTTCAGTGACTTTGAGCACTCACAGGGTGATAGGATCCACTGGGGTCCACGCAGCCGCAGTCTTTCAGGGACACACACTTGTCGTTGCTGAGGATGAAGCCCGGCTTACACTCGCAGCCCTCCACACACACGTCCTCGCAGCCGGGGGGTCCGGACACACCCAGACACGTCTCTGGACACGAACTCACACACAGGGAGTAGGAGCTGTTGGGAGGACAGGCCAGGGCTGCATGGAGGAACAGAGGGACGGAGAGAAGGAGGGAGGGAGGGATAGATGACGGACAGAGGCAGGGTAGGAAGGTAGGGTGAATGGTCTGTGTGTATATGTGTGCTTTGAGCGCTGCATTGAGACAGAAAGAAAAAGGAAGTTTGTGAAATTAAAATGCTTAAGACTTACGACAGAAGCTTGGAGTCCTCCACGGGTGGACTTTGGCTCCGGCGCTCTGGCAGGCGTCGGTGTAGGCCTGGAGCTGGTCACACAGCACATGCTGCTGGCCTTGGAACTGGCACATGTCATACACACAGCTCTGGAAGAACGGAGTGGGACTCACCACACTGATACACTCCCTGGAACAGAGGCAAACACTCAGAAGGTCCAACGCTAGGGACGTAATCAAACATTTAACTCACCATTCAGTTCACGCTTTGAACGTCATGACACGATTCTCACCTTTTTTTAACAGAATGAGTTGCAGACAAATGACTGAAAGCTACTCCTTTATTTTTTTTTTAAACTGTGCAAGACAACAGATGTGTCCTCTTATCAAAAGTGCAACTGAAATTTATTTCATCTTAAATAAAAAATAAAATCACTGAACAAATATTTAAAATAAATCACATCAGATAAATAAACTGAGAACACAGTGACGTCGGAGTCTGAGGCTTTATTTCAAGCAGTTGTAATCTATACACGTTTATATCGATTTTTAACCGATTCACGATGCATCGTTCCATCCCTATCCAGCCATAACTAATAGCATGCTGCTGATTTCACTGCATATATGAAATACATGAAACCACATCCTAAACAACCCAAAGTGAGAGATTGATATTAGGCATTCAAAACATTTTCATGAACCAAAGACAGAAAAAAACAACTGGGGTCAGCGCATATTCGTTAACATACACACTGGAGATTATGTAGATTAAAAATTACAGGATCCAAGTAGTCAGAAACCAACCAACCATCCATACATAACATACATCCATCCATATCCATCCGTGTGTACAGTTGTAAAGCAAGTAGAAAAGTGAACCAATAAACCGTCATTTGACAAACTACTCCGCCTGGCGTTTCTACAGTATCTACAATCACACCCTCTAACTAGCCTTTGTACACATTAGGTTATCTGATCCACACCCATCCCAGCAGATTGGTAAGTGCTGACACTGCTCAGAACAGGGAGGTCCCATACGGATTTCAGGTGAACAGCTTAAGGTTAATATGTAAGGGTTAATGCCCAACGAGGTGTCCATTAGCAGGAATTAATGGACCAAGGGAAGATACAATACATGATAACGGACACCTCAAAAGGGCATTAGTCCGCTTATGCCATGGTCACTTGCCAAATGACTTCCGTTCATTTACACCGTTCATTTACATTTTAATGTATTTGCCAATCAAAATCAAAAGTTTTTTTGAACAATAACTCTGTTTCCTGAGGGTGTGACTAATGCCTGGAACTTCAGATTTTCTTTTTTATTTAATATAGCGTATTTATTAAGAATGGTAAACAGTCAGTTTCTACTCCTTAGTAGGTATCCTATATTACTTTTTTAAAGGTGTTTAAAATATATGTAGACGAACTTTACCTGAATAATTATAGTAGAACAGAAAGTTTGCGTTACAAACTGGAGGTTTGGACATTTAGGAAACCATGGGAAATAGGAAGTAGGATCTGGTAGTTCTGCTATTTTACATAGACTAAGAACTTAAAATCCCTACATTTACGAATACAAATTTAAGAATCTTTAAGTGGCGACATCTAGCTCAACTATATATATATATATATATATATATATATATATAATCCCAGCAGGGTGATGCCTTCAGCTCATGTCCCTCTGAACAGTACAACTCTCTGCAGTCTAAAGGCTGATTTATGGTTCTGCGGAGGCTTCACGCAGAGCTTTCTCTGTAGCCTACTTAAGTGGCCTGAAGTTTATACGTGTGCATTAGTGTGTGCATCAATCTCTTTAAGAGAATAGCAGGGCCGGCGTGTGTGTGTGTGTGTGTGTGTGTGTGTGTGTGTTTGTCTGTGTGGGGAGTGTGTGGTAGAACGAGTGAGAGAGCGACGGCGATAAGCTTCGGAGCGACTCTAGAGTCATAGTGAGAGAAACAAAGTGTCTCCCCTGTTCTTTCTGACCACGGTGGGAAATCTGGAGCAGGAGAAGTTAACCCTCTCCTTGATTTCATGTTGTTTACGGAGAAGGAGAACCAGAAAATGAGTCAGGGGAAATGCAACGCTACCAAGCCATGGCCGAGCGGACCAATCACAGTTGTTGCGGTCTGCGTCGGCGTAACACGTAGTTACATTTTTCAAGAGGTGCACGTCAGGCTACAGCGTAGGGTCCATGTCTCTACGTACCTACCCACAGCATGGATTTACCACAGAAGCATAAACCGGCCTTAACAGCTACAAGAGGTCAATAATTAGGTTAAAAAAAGCTGCTTTCTTACCTGAAGGGTCCAGCAGGGTCTTTGAGTTTGCCACATTTGTCTGGCTTCACCACCTCGGCCTCCAGTTTGGGGTCACAGTCTGGGTTGGGCCCGATGCCTTGGCTACACCTGAACAATACAAACACAACACCAGGGTCACATTCTATTTCACTTATCCTCAGGAGTTATGGCAGAGTCAATTCTTTGTAGGGCTGGGCGATATGAAGAAAAACAAAACAAAAGAAACAACAGAGAATACCATATACCGCGACATCACGACAATATTGTAGGGATGAGAATTGGTGCTTTCATAAAATATTTACACAATGAGATTTGTGGTACATAACCATCAGTAATGTGGATATATGACTAAGTGGGTAAAGGCAAATAATAGAACAGTTACAACAGTCAAAATGACATCACTTTACTGTAATCCAGCCTTTCAAACCAGGACAAGACTTGCGTCATATTACCATATTCAAAATCTAAGACTATATCTAGTATCACAACATCGATATAATGCCCAGCCCTAATTTTATAATAATACTTTCTTCAAAAATATAATTAATGTTCTTGCGGGAAAACATTTTTGGTGTTAAAAATGTCCCATTGCGCACAAGTATAAATCCATGCATCGAGTAGCTTATATAATTTGTTTTATTGTCATTTCCCAGAGTTCAGGTCATAGAGCCCAGTCACATGTACCTCCATCATAGGGCTGGGTGATATGGAGAAAATCAAATATCACGATATGTTTTACCAAATACCTCGATATCGATACCGCAACAATATTGTAGTGTTGACTATTGGTGCTTTCACAAAATATTTACACGATGAGATTTTTGATAAATAATCATCATTAATGTGGATATAATGACTAAGTGTGTAAAGGCAAATAATAATAGAACAGTTACAACAGTCTGGTAAGTTCAGAAAATGACATCACTTTACTGTGATGCAGCCTTTATAACCAGGAAAAGACAACACTTATGCCATATTACGATATTATGATATCCAAAATCTAAGACGATATCTAGTCTCATATCACGATATCGATATAATATCGATATATTGCCCAGCTCTACTCCATCACATGCTTGAGCTTTATGGGAATCTCCAGGGAAGGCTTAAGGAAATTGTCAGATTCCAGCACTGAAATGAATGCATGTAAAACTCACGAGTCATCCTCGTCTTCTTTTGTCTGCCAGCTGTCGCCGAAGTCGTTGACGTTGCCTCCCAGAGTGCCATCTGGCTTGGTGAAGTCGTTGTTCGGGTTCCCGTCGTAGTCGCCGCAGAGGCCGCACATCTGGGCATGGTAGGAGCTGCCGGGACGGGGAGGAAGAAAAAAACGGGATTAGGAGATGGAGAGGAATGTCTTAAGAAGACTTAAAAGATTTAAATAGTGTCTGGCTCTTTAAGGGAATTCTATAAACAACAGAGACAGAATGCTCTGATACTATTATTACTGTCTATTACTGATTCATTCTGTCTTTCAGGGCCTCTTTCATTCAGATTCCTATTTTCTGTCTGAATTCTTTTAGTAGTTCATGCACGATGCGTGCATTAAATGCACGCATCGCTTCCGGAAGCACAATGGTTCACATGTGTTTCCACACATTGATTTGAGATTGAGACTATTACATTACCAACCTGGGAACTGAGATCTGGGCATAATGGTTTCCGTCCCAGCGCACCCGGAGGCCGAAGGGCGTCTGCAGGGTGACGTACTGGCCGGCCAGACTGAGAGAGATGAGAGGGGAGGGGGAGTGAGGGAGGGCCACTCGCAGTCCGTTCACCTGAAGGGAGGGAAGGAAGAAAAAACGAGGGTCAATAGAAGCTACAGGGACCAGTTTTTACATACACATGTGTGTTACATATTTACAGTTTCCTGTCAGCTTTTCCAACTCAAAGCGATGTATTGGCATAGTCCCAACAGTTACAGAGAAGCAATGAAAACCTTAGATCTCAGGCTCCCACCAACAATGCTCATTAAATATGTCTAAAAGGAAAATCACCTGTAACAATTATTACATAATCGCCGTTTCTTTGTTTAACCCCAATTCATTGCTAACATTAGCTAAGGTATTAAGGCGTATGACTGGTAATTGTTGCTTTAATTTAGATTTGCCAATTTGTAATTATATAAGTGATTATTGTTTGGACTATATATTTCTATTATTATTTCAATGTGTTAGTTGTTGGCACTTGACCCTATACTGTACACATTCATAGCAACAAAAATGACAAGGGGGGGGGAAACAACAGAAAAATGATTTTCTGATAATAAAGAGGCGTGGTTTACTTCATAGGCTGTGTACCTGTGTTATTACTGTACATTATCTGGTCACACGACAGTGATGTCAATCAAATGTTCTGCAAAATTTGGAATTGTTACAGCTCTAGGTACCGCCGATGGTGACTACATCACGAAAGCAGAAAAAGCTGAAAATCCGTGTTACGTTCTTCTTTATGAATGAAATAAAGGTCTCTAGAAGTGTATTATTCAACCGTAGTTTTTCTTAAAGGAGGAAAAGAAAATATATAATCAATATTCAATACTATCGAATTGCTATACTTCTAGAATCGCAATGAAGGAAAATCGCAATACAAATCCAATCGGCACTCATGTATCGTGAAAGAATCGAATCGGGACAAAAGCCCATGGTCCCAGGCCTAATAGACATGTTGTGCCCACTCATCCTCAGTGATACTGACAGCCTGTAAAAGAACTAGAGATGGCCCGATACCATTTTTTTGCTTCCCGATAGCGATTCCAATACCTGAACTTGCGTATCGGCCGATACCGAGTACCGATCCGATACCAGTGTGTCATATATTTTATTACGTTTTAACAACTGTATACTGCTATCCCTGTATGGATGTGATATTATTTCTATCTTTGTTGTCGGTCTGGCTCGAGTTGAACTCTTTGTGAACAGAACTTTCTTTTATTTTGCAGTTTGACAGTCAGTTATAACGGAAAAACAACATAAATAAACTACTTTAACGTAGATTTTCTTTAGGGCTGTATTACGTGGTATCGGATCGGTGCATAAACTCCAGTACTTACAGATACCAGCGTTTTAGGCAGTATTGGAGCCAGTATCGGAACATCTCTAAAAAGAACATTTCTATACAGAGACAGAGATACTGACCAGCGTCCTCCTGGCCTTCATCAGGGTCACAGTGATTCCATTCACAGTCACGTAGAGCTTTCTCAGGTAGGACAACCCTGGCATTCCTCTCTCCTCATTCTTCCCCTCCACTGAGAACCAGGGACCTGCACGGGAAGCGTACACACAGGTCACTGTCTGCTACGTACAGTAACTGGGTTTCTTAAACAGTGGGGCTGAACAATTTGGGGGAAAAAAATCTCTGTATTCTTATGCAAGGATGAGAACATGGAAATATGGCTTCATATGACTTGGACTAATGGCAACTACGATTGTTTTCATTTATCATGTAGTTGTAGTGCCACCTCCTGGTGTAAGGACATCAGATTTTACAGGAGAACTTCAAGTACATCTGTGAAGTACTGTCTTTAAGTACAAATTTGAGGTACTTGTACTTTACTTGAGTCTTTTCTTTTCATGCCACTTTCTCCTTCTACTCCGCTACATTTCAGAGAGAAATATTGTACTTTTGACTTCACTACATTCATCTGATAGCTTTAGTTACTTTACAAATTTTGATTTTTGCACATAAAACACTTATAGTTTCATAAAATAAAATTAAACAACCTAACAATATATCTGCCTACAAGTCCAGCTGAAATGACTAGCCAACTAAACACTTAGTTGATTGACACAACTGTTTGGATCGTTTCCAGTTTCTAAAATGGGAGGATTTTTCAGCATTGAGTACTTTTACTTCTAATACTTTGAGTACATTTTCCTGATGATACTTCCATATTTTTTCTTAAATAACATGTTCAATGCAAGACTTTTACATGTAACAGATTATTTTGTACAGTGTGATATTAATACTTTTACTCAAGTAAAAGGATTATCTGAATAATTCTTCCACCACTGGATCTGTGCTTGTGTCATCTGAATGTGCTCGCAATTAGTTTAGTTTGTGTAAGAGCTGTGGCAGGTTGAGATTATTGCAACACTTTTTAGACAGTGACATGAAAACATTGTGTTCAGGTGCAATGGAAATAAAAGACACCTACCTGTGTTGTTCTTGCAGGTTCTGGCCAGGGTGTAGGTACATGTTCCCATGAAGCTGTAGAACTTTTTGTCAAACGTGTTGTAGTGAGGATCTCCAGACACCACACAGTCCTGAGAGCCTGAGGGAGAGGGTGTCACACACACACACACACACACACACACACACACACACACACACACACACACACACACACACACACACACACACAGTCAGAGTAGCTCCAACACAGCTGCAGTTACTCCAGGCACAATTCATGTTTGTTAACATTGAATAACTTGCATTTGGGAGCTGTAGTTCTGCTCTGGTAACAAAACAATATTTGTTTGTAATGACGTACCCAAATGTCACCTTCCAGTAACGTGTTGTTACAACTGAGTATCATGTTTCAGCTTTACAGAGCTAGGACAAGCTACGCTCGCGCTAGCTAGCTTAATTAGCAAGGTGCACGTGTAATTCAGAATGAAATGCCGACTCCTTAGTTTCTTTTAGTACAACCGAACGCTGAACGAGACATTGTAGGCGAAAAAGTGAAATTTTAAGACGAAAATACAGACAACACCCACAGGCCACAACACCATGATAGTGAGTGACTTGTCACTCAATCACAAGGTAACGTTAGCCACGCCCCTAAATCATCCCCTGACCAATCGGCTATCCTAACCTTAACCACTCGAGGTCAAATGCTTTCACGTATAGCTCAGTTGGTTAGTTGGTAGGGCGGTCGCCCATATACAGAGGTCTATTCCTCGACGCAGCGGGCCCGGGCTCGACTCTGACTTGCGGCCCTTTTCTGCATGCCATTTCCCCTTTCATGTCTTCAGCTGTCCTGTTAAAAATAAAGGCCGAAAATGCCCCAAAAAATAATCTTAAAAAAATAAATAAATCATCTCCTGTCCTGCTTTATAGTCTATTTTGCTCTATATGGGACCATCATTTACAAAATGAACATCATGCTGTATTGAAGAAGACTTGAAACTAGCAATTGGGACTATAAACTCATTAGGAATGATTATACTAAGTTAATAAATCAAGAGAGAAGTAGGGTTGTTTTCTCATGGACTTCAGTAAAATTTGACTTCTTTTTACAACCAGGGCCCCCTGCTGGAAATTAGATAGAATGCAGGTTTAAGGCACTTCTGCATTGGCTTCATTTTTTTTTAAAGCTGCTTATCTTCCTCCAAACTTTGAGCCTTGTTATCATCATACTGTACCAAGTAATAATAGAATAGGTACCTAGTAGTTTAAATATATCAACGGTATTAGTTTCCCACATTCTTAAGCGCTTATTCCCTGACATCACACCTTGTTCCGTTGTACCTACAGTACATGCATGTATGGTTACTGTACAGGCATGCTGGCACACTGTTAGTACAAATAATTACATGCTGTAATCTAAAGCCTTACCAGTGATACCTCCCACAATTTATTTGCATTCATCTTCTGCTAAGCTGTAGCAGTGGGATGCCAAGTACCGTATAATTCATATCCAGTTCAGTTACGTGGTGTAGTAGTGTGGTGGGTGTAGACTTACTGGTGGGATAGCAGCCCAGCTCTCCATCCTGGTGTTTACACTCGTGCATTGGGGGACATTCAGAGGCCACGCAGGTAACGAAGGGAGCATCGCACTTACACTTCAACATACAGTCCGCCTGATAAAACTCATCTCCAGGCTGACACACCCACACACACACACACACACACACACACACACACACACACACACACACACACACACACACACGGAATTGGGTTAGCAGGATGAATTTTGTATCAAAGGCCGCAATATCCTCAAAATGCAGAAGTGTCTTCTTTCAAACCAACTTTACCGTACCTCATAATACTGGCCGTTGTAGTTGCAGCCACAAGAACTCTTCCTGACGCACTTGCCGGCACTCAGGACGTAGCCAGGATCACACACACAGCTTTCAGAGCAGGGCCCACCGCAGGAGGGAGGTTTCCCAGTACACGTCTCCTGACAGGGGTCTGCACAGGGCTCAAAGTGGCTGTTTGGGCCGCAGTCCAGAGCTAGGGGGGAGGATGGGAGGCTGAAGTCAGTGATAGTGCTGGGCAAAGAAGCATATGCTGAAACCAGAGCCTGTTTTTATATCAAGTGTAGTATCGATATTTGAAATATAGGCAGCAGGCTTAATGTGTAGGTTATAGGCAAATATCAAACCAAAATATGATGCCAAAATGAATTAAAACTGTACAAAATGTACAAAAACACCATTTGAAGTAGATTGTAAGTAAACAATTGGCTAACAAACTAAATGTAGCCTATATGTTACTTAAAATAGTAATTATTTGCCTCAGCTGTGAAATGATCCTTATCAGCACCACATGACCACATCATTCTACAACGTTACTTCCATCTTACCCTCACAACATCCCTCCATCCAATTATAATTTCTCCCGTTAACACTCACGGCAGAAGGTGTTATTCCTCCAGGGTCCGATGTTCACCCCGCGGTCCTGGCATTCGTTGACGTAGGCTTCTATGGCTTCACACAGAATGGGCTTGGCTCCATCCAGCGCACACAGGTCAAAGACACAGTCCCTGAAGTAATTCTGAAGACACACATACGGTTTGTTTGAGCGATATGATATTGAATAATAAAATCCCGAAAGCAATGACTTTTCACCATGAATGTGGTGAATTGACACCCCTTTTCTGGGGTGAATTCCTAACATAACCCTGGTGCATTATAAAAAACATATGTGGGTTGCTTTTTTGTTTGTACAATTTACAGCAAAGGCTCTCTCAGAGCAACATTGGCATTTTAACTGAAATGTCCCTAACATAATTGATATTGAATTGAATCACAAATGTAATCGAATCAGAGGCTTGTGAATCGGTACCGAATCGATTCGGGAAATCATTGGGGATACCCAGGCCTACTAAATAAAATCTCACAACATCAAAAGAGGAAACTGCTTCACATTTGTGTGTGTGTGTGTGTGTGTGTGGTGACTTACATTTGGGTTGACTTTGGGGTGGCACACAGCGAAGGGACCCTTTTTGTCCAGCAGGATGCCACAGTATCCAGAGCTCTCATACAGTTCTTGCTCTCCATCACACTCAGGGATGGTGGTGTTGGGTTTCTTATTACACCTGCCAGCACAGACACTCTGTTAGAGGAGCTCTCTGTGTGTTGTTAGTTAGTTTTTGTCCCTAGTAATTATAATGAAGGGGTAACTGGTCTGTACCTACAGTGTTTGTTTAGTATGCAGACCCAACATATTCAATATTAAATTAATAAGAATACATTATATGATACATAAACATAAACTAGTCAGATAAAGTCTGCATATGTGGCCTGTTTGTAGAAATATTGATGTATGCTGCTCACTCTGAATCGGTGTTCCAGCTGTGTCCAAAGTCATTGGCATTGTTGGTCAATAATCCATCTGGTTTACGGAAGTCATCTTTGGCATCTCCATCGTAATCTCCACACAGGCCACACAGCTGGTTCTCATAGCTGCAGAGTACAAGAAATGATCTACACGTTAGGGATTTGTGGAAGTGAGAGCAACAATTCAGTTAGAGCTACATCTCTCTACTCCTCCACCACGTCCAAGAGTTTGTGACTTATTCCAACCAGGTACTACCGTTTTCACTGATTATTCCCAAACTTCCATTGGAAATGGGATTCTGTGTGGGGGTCGGGGTAAGAATGTAAAGACACAGCAACGCCTCAGTCCTAACTCACTCTTTGATCACTTTGATGTCCATGAAGTGGTTTCCATCGTAACGAACAGTCACACCAAAGTCCATGGATACAGTGTAGAACTTTCCTGACATGAACACAGAGACACCAGGGGCCGGAGACACTGGCACGTTTACATTGGTCCCATTCACCTGTGTGGGGAAAGCAGGTGCAAATAACATACATGGGTGATTATGAAGGAAATAGAAATATTAAAAACTGTCTATGTATACAATCTTACATGTTAAAATAACAATTAAAATAACAACAACAATAACGTCCTGCTTTGCTCCCGAACCTCCCATAATAACTACTAGGCCACTAGAGGCCGCCATCTCTATAAACATAAATATAGTCGTAATTGTTGCTGCAAACGACCTATGTGGGCGTTTTTCAGGGTAGGAGTCAGGACAGCTTCTCTTGTAAATATGCCACGCTACCATCCTATCTGTTAAAAATCTGTGCTTGTTCCTCCCCTCATTTCTTACCTGCACAGTGCCACCTTTGAGGATGGAGATCTTCAACATGCGCACATATACATGTACGGCCTTCACATAGGAGATGGTGGGCGTGTTAAAGCGATGTTCATTGTCGGCATGGACCTCAAAGTATGGCAGAGTCGTTGTGTTGCAGGGTCCAGACATCAAATAGCTGCAGTTGCCCATGAAGTTGTAGTTGCGTTTGTCAAAAGTGGTGTAGTGGGGATCACCAGTCGCTACGCATGTGGATGTACCTGAGGTATGAGAAACTGTACTTTAGCAGTTGTTATGTTACTAGTATGTTTCAGTGATTTAAATATTAAAATAATGTACAGCAGATAGTAACAACAGGTCATTTGGGACCAAATTAGTTTATTTCAGATGGTCGATCTGAAGTTAGACGTCTACCAGACATTACCTTTAGGATAGCAGCCTGAAACACCATTGACCTCGCGGCACTCTTCAGTAGGGTCACAGGAGTTATCAACACATTCCAAAGAGTAGTTCCCTGCACAGCGACACAGCTTTGAGCAGCCATCTCCAAATATGATCTCGCCAGGCTAAAACACAATTGAACAAAGGATCAATAATTGCAGGGTGTATTGTGTGTCACAAGAACTGCATATAACAATCTTTTTCTCATGTAATGTCTTACAATTATATATTTTGCCTTAGCAGGAATGTATGCATATGGGTATATCTGACCTCATAATAGTTATTCTGGCCGTCCAGACAGCCACATTTCTCCAATGGAACACAGCGCCGTCCTTTGAAGACAAACCCTGGTTTGCAGAAGCAGCCACTGATACAGGAGCCAGAACAGTTGGTGGAGGGTTCCATACAGGTGGGGATACAAGCTGGGCCACATTCTATATAATCTGCATCAGGAGGGCATGGTTCTGTACAGCACAGAGGAAACAAGTTGGTTGAATAAAAATGGGGGAAACAGATGTGAGAAAGAAAGAAAGAAAGAATTGAATGTATTAGTGTAAAACTCAAAACCCTAAATTGGCTAAGGACATGTCATACTTGGTGGCTTGACTGTGGTTGTTCCAGGAGTTGTTGGTTTAGGTGTAGTTGGTCCAGGAGTTGTTGGTTTAGGTGTAGTTGGTCCAGGAGTTGTTGGTTTAGGTGTAGTCGGTCCAGGAGTTGTTGGTTTAGGTGTAGTTGGTCCAGGAGTTGTTGGTTTAGGTGTAGTCGGTCCTGGAGTTGTTGGTTTAGGTGTAGTTGGTCCTGGAGTTGTTGGTTTTGGTGTTGTTGGAGTTGTTATTGGTGGTAGAGGAGTTGTTGGCTGATCTATAAATGAAAAGCAAATGGTTTCTCATGAAACTATTGACACATCATAGACATATTTCCTATGGTGCAGAGAGTGACTTGAATTCCCTCGGCTCAGTTTCTCACCTTTGCAAGCCATGACACAAACAGCATCAACGGCAATATCTGTCTTAGGAGTTTCTCCAAAGGTACCCACAATCACAAACTGAAATACATATGAAGGTAACAAGAAGGTTAATGTGAAGCTATGCACAAACACACACATACACATGTACAGAGACACACAAAGTTCTAGTATTTACCTGAATGGCAGCAGTTCCCAAGTACTGGGCCTCTGCAGGCTTCCAGCCCTGACCCTGGTTCCCCCTCACAGTGAAGAGAGCAGGTCCAAGGCTTCCACCTGGTTGACAGAAAAACAAATTCAAGTGAAAAATAATCACTGTCATGCTGTTTGTGTTCCTGTATGTTTGTTTCATTGTTTTCAGTCATCATTCATCATTACGATAAATAAATGCAGCACCTGGAGTGATGGTGTGGACGCTGAGCTCCATAGTGGTGCTGGTGCCGTACAGGTAGTAGTGGAAGGTGAGGTCCAGACATCCAGACGTAGGGGTTATTACAGGACTTCTGAGCTGTGACTTGGCTCCAGGGACAGCCTCCACAGAATCCATCAACATGTAGGCGCCAACTACATATGGAAGGGGTCAAAATAAACATTAAAATACCATTAAGGTAAGAGTAAAAAAATATTTTTCTTGAAGCTTTTGTGACACCTATTCATGAACACAGGGTCAGAAGGAAAATATGAATTTGATGTTCTCAACTCATTTTGTTGCCTTGATGGTTTTTATATACATTGCCTGACCCTGCGACACACAGTCATTCAATACAGCCACTTACATCCAGGTTTGGAAAAGTCATCATCAGGGCCAGTGCCTTCAGTGTTCGTATTCCCGTACCACCGTTCAAAGCCAAATAAGTCAGGATCCTCAGTTTGACTCGTCCACCCACACATGTCAGTGTCAAAATCGCAGCCAGAAACACAAGCTGTGAAAAAAACATTTGGACAATCATTAATACAGCAATTTGTGTTTGTGCAGTGGTGTCTAAGTGTGTGTGTGTGTGTGTGTGTGTGTGTGTGTAGCTTACAGGGACATGCTCCTTCAGTGATGATGATGTTGTCCAGAGCGGTGTCACAGGAATTACTGATGCCTCTCTGAGCCTCAAACACAATCTATAGACACAGAGCATACATTATAACCCTGCATGAAGATATGAATACAGCAGTTGTACTGTATGAAAAACGTTGCATTTGAGTTATACAGTAGATTGATTTCAGTTTTGCAGTCTGGTTGGATTAGATGAATTCTCATGGCAAATTATTATTATTATCCGCAAGTAAGTTGTAGCTCATGTAGCTCAACATTGTAGTTTTTCTTTCACAGACAATATGTGCGTTTCCATCCACCTGTTTTTATTTTTAATTTGTTCATTTGAAAACCAAAGTTGAACTGAAGGAAAAAAACAAGTCAAATATCTTAGAAAAATGTTTACGCTCGGCTAAGATCGAAAAGTTGGTGTATCGATGAAAGCAAACCGCAGATGAAAAATTCAGATCTGCGTGGAGCGATAAGGAGACTGTTATGTTATGTTATGTATGTATTTCTATAATGTTTTCCACATCGTTTTGGTATGCTTGAGGTTTGACTGGAGCTCTTTTAATGACATCATCTCAGTGCTCCCTCCTTTTCTGCAATTAGATTTTTTAATGGCACCCGACTGGAGGATTAGCACCAACAAGTGTTTATCTTGATGCACCTACAGTAGCTATCTAATATTCACATAACAGCAGGGGAAGGAAACGCACATTTTCTTTTGGCAACTTTTTGGATATTCATTTCAAATTTGCCCTAAATTTAGATGAAAACTTGGCTACTGACATGAGGTATAGCTTTGTTTTTATAGCGTTTAAGTTATATTGGTGTTCTGATTCATGAAAATAATGGATGGTGCAAATGGTGTCCTGGAGGGATAGTCAAAGAGGGAATTTAATGCTGAAAAGGCTTTATAAAAAAAATCCAGTTGGTTTGTCTAACTCTGCTGAATCATAATATCAGCTTCAGGAAGATTGAGGATTATATTTTTATGAGGACTGTGGGATTTGCCCCCCATCACTTCCATTGGAAGTGCATTAGAAAGATCCGTGAAAGTCAGTCAAGTGATGCAGACTTAATTGTGAGGAAGATATTCCTGATGGCAGTAGTAGAGAAGTGAATTGAAAAAGGATTTTTTTACACTGTGGAAGATTCTTTTAGTACCTTTTCAGTCAAGAATTTTTAATGCAATGCACTAGAGCAGCAAAGATTAATTGATTAACTATTAAAATAATCGCCAACTATTTTGATAATTGATTAATCGGTGTGAAAATTCTCCGATTCCAGCTTCTTAAAGGTGCAGTAGGTAAGACTTATAAAATTAACTTTCTGTCATATTTGCTGAAACTGACCCTATGTAGTAGAACTACATGAAGCAGGTAATTTAAAAATAAATCTGGCACCACCTACAGCCTGTAGTGTGATTTGCAAAAATCCACAGCTCCCTGTTCAGATGTACCAATTAGGGCCAGGGGGGTGTCAATCACTGTTCATGCACACACGTTCATTCTCCCTTGTGGGGGGAGGGGCTTAGGAGACCGTTTTGGGCTTTAGCGGAAAGGGGGGGAGGGACTGAGAAGTTGTCGATGTTCAAATTTTTTGGCCTGTCCTGGATCTTTGCAATCCTACCTACAGAACCTTTAATTCTCCTGTCTGTGACAGTGAACTGAATATCTTTGAGTTGTGGACAAAACAAGACATTTGAGGACGTCTTCTTGGGCTTTGGGAAACAGTGATCCACATTTTTCACCATTTTCTGACATTTTAGAGACCAAACAACTAATTCATAAATTGAGAAAATAATCTACAGATTAATCGACAATGAAGATAATCGTTAGTTGCAGCCTTCCAATGCACCTGTCAGTAGACTTTATAGTATGTACATTTTTTTTTCAATATTTAAGTCTTTAACTGTGAATACTGTGAGAATATCTGTTTTTCCCTTCATGACCAAATCTTGTATCCCAGTTGCAATATTGTCAGTTGCCTCTCATCTATAAGTCCCTTATTACTGGATGGTTAAAACAACATCTACAGTGACCTGCGAACACTCACGGTAACGCTCTCACTGCTGGGTTTGGACACGGTGACAGAGCCCTTTAGCCAGGATGGACTCTGGGTACCTGTCCTCTTCCATACCTCCTCATCACTGCTGGGCCTCCTCGCCAGAACCCTAAACACATTCGCACTGTCCAAGCCGTACATGTAGTATCGAAACTGGACACAGATCTTAGATGCTGATGATGAGAGGGCAGGGCTCAGCAGACGAACTTTCTGTCCATTAGACACATTGTCACACTCCTGGTAGATATAGAAGCCCTCTGCAGACAGATTGACACAGAAGGAAGACGTGTATTTATAATCATCAGAATTTAGTGGGTCCATCCTAGGACTCTAAATCAACCTCAATCATGGGCTGGTTACCAATGAGTTAAGTGCACAGAAATGAAATATATGAAATAAACCATGCATTCAGGACTGACTTCCATCAGGGTAGTCTCCAATGGGGCCAGTGCCAGGTGTCGGGGTTGGACCTTTCTGTCGGGTCCAGTCACCGTTGTCTGTGCCATCCTGAAGGAACATGCAGAATGGTTCGCTGTCCTTGTTAAAGTCGCAGGAGGTTAGCACTGCTGCTGGAGAAACACAAACACAACACAGGCAGGTAGACAGATTAGTAGAGAAATAGGTTAAAAATAAAAGTTGAACGGGAGCCAGAGCCTTCAGCTGCCAAGCTCCTATTCTCTAGAACCAGCTCCCAGTTTCTGTTCTGGAGGCAGACACCGTCTCCACATTTAAGAGTAAGTTTAAAACTCTCCTCTTTGATAAGGCTTATAGTTAGACTAGTCAGCTAGGCTGACTCAGGTTTGCCTTAGACCAGCTCTTAGCTATGCTGCTATAGTGTTAGACTTCATACTGTATGACACACTGAGCTCCGTTCTCCTCCTCTCTCTCTCCCCATCTGTGTGCATTCATGTCCCATTAATGCTACAGTTAATAAGCTAGCTTATTCCCCGTAGTCCTTATGCTTTCTCGCCTCGCAGATTTCCTTGGATTGTGGTGGCACCAGGATCGTGGTTGCAGCTGCTGCCGTGGTCCTGCTCTACGCCCTGCTACGCCCTGCACTGTTAGTACCATTATTAGTCATAGTTCTATCATCTTTACGGTTACTATAATTTCCACTGTTCATAATGTCATTCCATTATATCTACTGCTATAATTATTGTGAGTCATATTTCTGTGGCCGCCTACCAAGAGTCAGGGTCTGTCTGAGGTTTCTGCCTGTTAAAAAAACGTTTTTCCTCGCTGCTGTTGCACCAAATGCTTGCTCTTGGGAAATTGTTGGGTCTCTGTAAATTGTAGTATGGTATGGTAGGTCTAGACCTACTCTATCTGTAAAATGTCCTGAGATAACTTCTGTTATGATTTGACACTATAAATACAATTGAATTGAATTAAATGTGCAGTTTGTATGTTTGGGCTGTGTTAACACATTTGCGCAGTGTAAAAGTGGATGTTAGTTAAGGATAGTGACGATAAGGAGCTGTAAAGAGGTAAAGTCCACATCCATGCCAAGGACAGTGCGGTGGAATCACATGCTGTGCTACTGTCTCACCTCTGTGGGAGCATGCCATCTAACTTATACTTATGTTCACATATACATTAAAGTTTAAGATGTTATGGCATCATTAAAACCAACCTACCATCTCTGTATGTTTTCTGCAGGCTGTAAAAGAGAGAAAGATACAGGAACAGATTCAGATTAATGTTGAACTAAAAGTAGCTTGTTTCGCTCAATGTAAAGATGCCTAAAAAATGTAAGAAAACATCAACACGTAAGAGATAATAATAATAGAGTAAACGGGTGATTATTGTGAGTCAATAGGGTAATGCGGACAGGTCTTGAATCACCCTGGAAGAGTTTAATTTGGAATAATGACCAGCTCACTCTACATTAACCTGCTTTTTACACGGTTACTTACTTAAAGAAATCAACAATTTGATCCAAAATATTGATTCAAAAATGATTTTATTGATCGAAAAAAATGTCCTACAGAGTCTATGATCAGGGATGCGTCCACAGCAGCAGTCTGTTATTCTGTTTGCCGTAATTGACCAATCAGAATTGAGCATTCAACAAAGCCGTGCAATAATCCTACGTAAAGGCTCGGTCAACAAAAGCAAGAGCATGTTTCATCAAATTTGCAACATGCAGCCTGCAGTTAGCAATATGACATAGTTCAGTACAAGTTCAATTCATTAAAACATGAAGCATAATTATGAGCCGTGCGTGAGCCCTGTAGGACTGGTAAAATGGGACACTGCCACCATTTGCAATCTGCGTGTAAGCAGTGGATAAAAAGTGTAATATGGTATGATATCAAAACATAATTGAGTACAAAAACATCCCCCATAAACTCACTATTCCTTAAGGCACTATCTTTATAGGGATTTAATTGGGATTTAATTCACACTAGCAGCCTCCACAAGGCTTTGGAAATAATTCAAGTGAATCACTCTGAGGTGGAAACAACACTCTCTGGCTGACAGATCCCGCTCGTAGTGAAACGCAGGGCCGTAGCGTGGACTTTAGAGTCCAAATGCCAGAAACACTTCTAAATTAATAGTGCAATAAAAGCAGAAAGATTTGAATAATTAGCATTGTAATTAATTAGTGGATTGACAGAAAATTAAGCAGTTGATTCTAGTCATACTTTTAGAAATGTGCTTCGTTTTTCATATGATTGTAACAGATTTGTGATGTGACGGTATGACAAAATCATGAATCATTAATAAGAAAGAGATGAAAATATTGATAGATTTTGGCAGGGGGGGGGGGGGGGGGGGGGGGGGGGGGGCTGACTTACCTGTGCTGTGCCTGTCCTCCACACATCCATAAGAGCAGTATCATAAACTTTAGTGTATCCATGGCTAACTGCTAGTTAGCAGAAGAGGAAGACAGACGGACAAGGCAGAGGACTTTATATACAGTAGAGGACTAGGATGATCGGGGTGGGGGTGTAGGGTTGGGTGGGTGGTGTTGATGCTGAATTGCTGCATTTCTTGCTGTTGCAAAATGTGTAAATCAATAACTGTGAGCGATAGGGCCAGGGTGTGTTCTCTTTCTTGAGTGTGTGTGAGTGTGTGTGTGTGTGTGTGTATGTGTGTGTGTGTGTGTTCTCTGAACTATCAGCAGTTCACAAGGTGGGTGGGGATGCCCATCAAACACTGTATTACAAATACCAACTTGTACTGTAAGACATTATTGAACTCATTGTGCAATAAACTGAATAGTTTGACCACACTTACACATCTTTATAGAAGTACTGTATATAGGTGTGTGTGTGAGAAAAAGGCTCGCTTTGTTACACTACGTTTCTAAGAAAAGCTAATTAAACTGTTTTCCATAGCAACCAGACTTAACTTTCCATGTGCACTTTGACCTCAGACTCACTCCATCACCGGTGACGCTCACACTGCTCAGCTTTATCTGTGAAAGGGAGATCTAATCGCTAGGACCATACTGTTCGTTTTGCAAGTATTATCCCATTTACTTGAACTCTACTTTCCTATGTTCAAGAGTCCACCGCTTGCTCCTGTACACTCAGAAAATCAGCTGTCAGAGACTAATAACTGATAAGTGACACTTGTTTGATCCCCAGGGTAGGGAATTACATTACAATATTTTCACTTCATTTTTCTTACAATTCAATTTAATTAAAATGTATTTATAGTGTCAAATCACAACAGGAGTTACCTCAGGACATTTTACAGATAGAGTGGGTCGACTCCACACTATAAGTTCAAGTTCAAGTTCCTGTAAGGGATGAGAACTACAGGATATGGATCCCACGAGCAGGCATTTGGTGCGACAGTGGCGAGGAAAAACATCAATTTTTTTACTGGCGCCTAAACAGATATACAGATATAGTGAAAATGTATTCATAATAATTATAGCAGTTGGTATGACGCACAGTGGCAATTATAGTACCAATAAAGATAATAGGACCACAGCAGCAGCTCCAACCATGATTTAGGTGCCACCCCAATCCAAGGAAAACTGGGGAGGCGAGAAAACACAAGGACTCCCTAGAGATAAGTTAGTGCACACAGATGGGAGGAGAGAGGAGCTCAGTGTGTCAAAGGAAGTCCCCCGGCAGTCTAGAGCTATAGTCGAAGGCCAACCTGAGCCAGCCCTACAGAGAGCTGGTAGTTCTAGAATCTGACAACCAGGGCTTCAGCCAATCAGATTTTCCACTAGCCAAATTTTTACTAATTTCAACACATTTTTACAACTTAATTACTTAATGTCATCTAAACCGCACGCTAGACACATAGCCAATGGTTATAAGACACATCCCAACATGGTATTCATGGGAAATGTAGGATTATTACTACGAGCAGTTTTGCCAGAGATGGATTAAATTTCCAGGCCAAACACACACAAAACCGCCCAAATTTCTTGGCAGACAACAGACCAATCCGGCAACATTTCCGCAGCCGACCGATTCATACAGACGCATTGTTGTTTGCTGCTTTTATCATCAGCCAAACTGGCTCGGAACTTTACAATGTTACCCGCCAAAGTTTATTTTTACAGGCATTTGGCAGGTTGGCGGTTGTCAATTTAAAGCCCTGCTGACAACTATGAGGAGAAGCAGAGATAGAGCCTGTTAACTTGTTTCATGCAAACATGAGCTACACTGAACATGTCTCTAAGATGATGAGTTATAATTGGTTACTTTAGTTCTTAAAGAGGCTTTCTAGGGCAAATATTTGAGACGTGTTGCTCGCCATATATATACTATATATATATATATATATATATATATATATATATATATATATATATATATATATATATATATATATATATATATATATATATATATATATAGTGGCACTCATAAGTTTATGAACCCATGCTAAAGTTGACTAAAAAGAGGAATAAAAAAAAAATCATCTTTTGGAAATTGATCTTAATGCCTTAATTAAAAAAATGAGGAAAAATCCAACCTTTAAGGACACCAATTTTCTTTGTGAATGAATAATGTATCATAAATAGGGCTGTCAATCGATTAAAAAATGTAATCTAATTAATTACATACTCTGTGATTAATTAATCGAAATTAATCGCATACATAATTAACGGTGCCTGAAACAATACTTTTTAAGAAAGCTAAAAAAAAGAAAAGAAAAAAAAAGAAGGGTACTAAACAACAACGACATTAAAGAACCACATGTTTATTGCTAAGGCCATATGGTCAAAATGAAATGATTTAATAATAATGTAATAACTATAACAACAACTTATTTCACTAGTAAATTGCTGTTGAACGACAAAAACAACCACCAGATGGGAAAAGGACATTTACAATAACTTTGAATGCACCACGAGGCTGTAGTTTACCAGTTTCCAAAGTTACCAGCTTTGGAATTATAATAGCCCCACATCATCACATGCCCTTCACCATACCTATAGATTGACATGGGGTACTTTCCATAAAATCATCTCTCAATGCAAATCAAACCAGCTGTTAGGCTAACCGACATAAAACCATGCCAGTCTCTAGGTAATTAAGGCATTCAAGTTTTCTTGTGACATAATGGGTCAATTGTGCACCCTCGATTTTTGTCTACTAAAAGTGATTTTTCTTTGCCACTGACAGGCTCAGATTGTAATTAAAAGTGTCTGACAACAAAATCACAAAATTACTTTTAGTGGTCAAAAAGCAAGCTGCACTATTGCCCCATTAGGTTACATTGCAGCTTGGTTCAGTCACTGCAATCACACTTAATACTGGACCAAATTCAAAGCTTTTGTCATTTGTCACATCAGTCTATTAGACACAAATGAATGGGGAAATGGGGTCCGGGTTAAAAAAAACAAAAAAAACGAAATGACCCTTTAGACCTGGCACCATGAGTGTCCGGGGCCCTGGTGCAGCTGTTGATCCAGCCTCTGTAGGGTGCAGCCAGTGTTTGAGGGTGTGTTCTGGTCTTTAGAGATTTTCTGATGGTTTGACTTGCTTTGAGTCCCACAGGCGTAATAAATGGCAAGCAGTCACACTGTGTCCTTTCTTATGTTTGAACATAAGTATGAGTGCAAAGTGCTTTTGTTTTATGCTTTCTTCTTGGTTACAGTGACACTGTTGGGATTATATTTAATGTACTGGCCAACTGAAAATGATAATCACAGAATACTGTGCATCATTTGAAAATGAGTAAAATCATTTGAACAATGAATAAGCCGTTCTGTTGTGACTTGACAGAGCAGCATTATCATTTAACAACAAGAAAACAATCATAAAAAATCATGAAAAAAAACAACAACATCATTATGAACATGAGTCAGTTATCTATGTGTGTGTGTGTGTGTGTGCGTGGAAGTCCCAGTCTCGTAAAGATACGGAGACAGACGGGAACTCCTGTAACGCACGGACTTGTATGGTTTCTTATCATGACAGGGCGCATTTGGTGTAATTATGAGGGGTGTGGTTTGGGTCACAGTTATTTCAGGGCTGAGGTTTATTTGTGTCTCCATTGTGTTCTCCATGGGGATAGCATTTAGCCACGCTGCTAGTATGCAGTAGGAGTGAATGTCTTCTCGCATCGACAGTTTAACCCTTATGCATTCCTCGGGTCAAATTTGACAGATTTTCTACGGGTTTTTTATATCAGAAATATGCTTTTTTTTTTTTTTTTAAAGCAAATTGCCCTTAAAATAACATGGATGCATGAATGTACGTTGTATGGAGCTCATACAACAATCTTAGCAGGTAAAATGAATGATTACTGTCATTGAATTTGGGGTGTTTTCTTAAATTTTATAGCATTTGAAAAAAAAAAAAACATGTTTAAATGGTTTCAAAAGTGGCCGGGTTAGCTCAGTTGGTAGAACAGGCGCAGGACGACAAGTTCATGGTGGACGGGAGGCTTACTGAGCAGCTTTCTGTGAGAGAATTGTATATAGGCCTTTGTATTTTAACTGTTGCTACAGTGTGTGTGTGTGTGTGTGTGTGTGTGTGTGTGTGTGTGTGTGTGTGTGTGTGTGTGTGTGTGTGTGTGTGTGTGTGCTGCAAAGCACTTTCATAGTGTAACAATATTATAATGTACCTAAAGAGCTAAATAAGCTCAGTCTACACCAAAATAGGGTCATATGTTAACATTCTATATATAGAGAGAGCATGATTAGCCTATTACATGATATCTATGGAAACACCCGGGGAGTGCCAATCAGGTGATGACTCACTGATCTTTGTACCGGCACACAACACACTTCACCTAAAGAACACCTTAGCAACACAATGGGTGTGGCTCAGAAGTGTTCATGAGTGTTTCAGCAAAGTGCAAGTGCATGCGCAAATACCAACCCGTTCTCACTCCCAACTCGTAATATACTGACGCTTGGTTAGCGTCTCTCAGCATCAGATACCGAAGCAAAAATCACCCTTTTACAACCGCACTTAAAACTATAGTACGTTCTGTCGCCCCCCATGAGGAATTCTAAGTAATGATAACAAAACTGGTGCGTCCACATGATACAAGCCTTCCGTGATCGCGCACTGCCCCCCCTTATGGCTTTAAAGGCGGCTTCATTTGGAGAAAGAGAGAAAGAAAAGAGACAGAGCAATTGTGTGCTGTTGCAGGGAACAACCCCCTGGGCAGTTCAATGCTTGCGTTTCGTTTTCTACACTCATAATGTTCAAAAGTTTTTGTGGCAGCGATAGATGCAGACCCAAACAGCAAAAGAAATGAGCCCTCCAGCATACAGCACAGTCCATTTTTTTGTTTTTATTTTCCTCCATGAGCTCTATGCTCAGGAAGTGAGAGAGTTTCAAGATCAGTCAGTAACTTGTCTAACGTTACTTCAACATGAACTGCCAAGCCTTTATTCATATCCTAAATAGTGTATATCACTATAAGTAATATGCAAAGACATCGTATGGCTCAATCTAGACGAGTCAAGATGGAAAAGCATAGTGTTGTGTAGTCACGGGCTGCGATGGCCGAGTGGTTAAGGCGTTGGACTTGAAATCCAATGGGATCTTCCCGCGCAGGTTCGAACCCTGCTCGCAGCGTTTTTTTATATTCTGTGAAGAAAACAACAACAAGCAGATGTGATTATTTTATGGGAGCTGAAGAAAGTCGATATTTCCTCGTGTAAAGTTAAAACATTAAAAAAACGCAATTGGCACAAAAGGCACCGCTGGGATTCGAACCCAGGATCTCCTGTTTACTAGACAGGCGCTTTAACCAACTAAGCCACGGCGCCACACGTCTAAGTTTGCCGACAAAACCTATCATATACAAGTGACAATTGCATATACGCTATCGTGTTGCTTGCTAGTAGTTGTATGTTCATTTGTATTACGTCATTTCACGGCTCCGTTTTGCAAATCACAGCAAACAGACTTGAACTACATCGGATTTGGTTTGAATGGCTCACAGTGGATGTTCTGTAGTAACAATATGGTACCACGGAGTGGCGCTAAGAAGCCATAATATTACCATTGGAATGACATGCAGGCGTCTGTAATGTGCAGCTTTTCATCAGCATGTCAGGAAGACGTTAATCTGCTTACAAAAGGTGGACAAAATAATACAAATAATATATTGTATATGTAGGCTACATATACAATATATTATTTGTAAAAAGACGGACCTTTGACCTGAGATTATTAAGTCACATAATACTTTTGTGACTGATTTCTGCACACAAGATGCTATTTAATCTAAATACAAAAACTCCAATCCCTGAGGAGATATAAGCATAGTTAAGTGATTCAAAAAGCTAATAGGGGACCCTGAGTTATAGTACTTTTTTTTTTTGTCAAAGAAAGATTCTTGTTTTAGAAAGCACTTCATGTCTCTGGCATGTTGTCTTGAAATGTGTTATTAATCACAATGTTGCATAACTGCAAAAATCCCATCCTTACACAATCCACATTAATGCCTGGAAATTGAAAGATAAAAAGCAAAAGTTGTAAACATGCGGGGCTCAGCCAAGAAACGTGATTTTAGGGGTACCAAATATATTAAGCACAAGTGTTACGTACCACCAACCCTCCATAGGCTTGGTTCTACAGAAGACTAATAATACACATAACAATAAACACAAGAATACTGATTCAGTGTTAACCTACATTTTATTTATCACTGCACATGAATAATATCCCCTCTTTGAGGATAAAGTGGGGTTAAAAATGTATGAAAATATTTGCCAAATTTTTGGTTTGATGCTTAGTTTTTTTATTATTGCTAAAGTAAGTTTTTAAGGTTAACAATCAGGAATGAAAATCAGCAGTTTGCTTCAATAGATACATTTTTTATTTCGTCTGTAGTAATTTATGTAATAACTAGAACAAAAGTTACACACTAAAGGTATGCAGTAGTAACAAAGAATAATGGGGCTAATCCTGCCTCCCTCCAGCATCAGGCCACACGTTTTGATCATCACATTGGATGTCCTCTCTTGCCATGCACCCGCATCATCTCGACATAAATACAAATGACTGTGGTGTTTACATTGCTTCCACCTCCATTACTTTCTGCAAGTGCCCAATTTTTCTGTCATAAAGCTAGTTTATAGCTGTGTATGTAACCTCAAACATCTTACCTGGACATATTGATGTCTTAGCTCTTTTATCTGTTCGCTGTTTTCTCTCAAACGGTACAGTATATATATATATATATATATATATATATATATATATATATATATATATATATATATATATATATATATATATATATATATATATATATATGTGTGTCTATGTGTATATTACACAGTATGTGATCACTAACAAGTCTAAAACAAGAGACCTGCTTAGGCCTTTGGCTGAAATTGCAATCAGCAGTGTTTGAAATGCACCAGGCTTAAATCCATTCTGTTTTGAATGTGTTGTTAACAGTTTGGACAGCAGTGTGTTAGCATTTGAACAAAGTGCTGTAGATCTAGTGTTGTGCAGGTTGTGGTTAACGCCGTGGTATAAGTGTGTAGAGTTTTGAAAAATGAACTAGAGTTTGGTCCACATGGCTGCTGTGCAGACTGCTGTGGTTAGAGTTTTGCACATGTGGCTCCAGCTGTGCCCACTGTTGTTTAGCGATCGGAAACAAATCGGTTATATTACGGCGGCACTGGCCACCCTTGGCCCCCCCAATCGCCACTGAGTAGGAGTTTGGAGTAAACAACATTACTAATCATGAAACCCTTTTTTTAGTAGAGTTGACAGAATGAATGAGGATATTTCCCCAGTCATACACATTTTTGCTCCATTGATTTGCCGGTCCAGTCAAGATTAAAGATTCCTTTTATTGTCATTCAGCAAAACACAGAAATGTAAAGCATGACTGAAATTACGAGCATGGCTCCTTTTAAAAACACAGATAAAAAACAGGGTAGTATGTGTGTGTGTGTGTGTGTGTGTGTGTGTGTGTGTGTGTGTGTGTGTATAGAGCTCTATGAATAAATATACAGTTGTGTTCAAAATAATAGCAGTCCAACATCACTAACCTCAAATCTAATTTTTTGGTGGAAGTGATATTTCTACATGGCAAATAATGTACTAGTAAGTGTTGTAGAGTCATAGAAAACCAACAGACCCAACAGTCATGACATGCATGCTGCTCATTCTGTGTAACAGCCTAACATTCCTTTTTCTTCACTTTCTGTAAAGGTATAACACAAACTTGATCAATTTTGGTCATGTTTTGATTTGGAATTGAATGTGCAGTGTTCCCAATGCATTGAGATTATGGAATTAAAAGCTATTCTAAGGATTTTGAGCATTATTCACTTTTTTTAAACACACTGCTATTATTCTGAACACAACTGTATATAAAAAATCATTTCCAGCAGTGAGTCCGGGAGACTGAGGGGAAATGACACAAAGTTGAGCTTATTTTAAAACCTAAAAGATATGGGGCTGTTGAGAAAACATGTAGGGCCTAAGCACCAGAAGCCCCCCCCCCTCCCCCGCCCTGAAAAAAACCGAATCATCTCTGTGCTGGTAACTGAGATGAAACTCACATCTGGGTCTGATTTGAGTCTCTCTCTCTCTCTCTCTCTCTCTCTCTCTCTCTCTCTCTCTCTCTGTGTCTCTTATGCATTCAGATTACCATAGGCTACCCTTCATACCTTCTGTCTGTGACTACATTTAGCTATGAGTGGTCAAAATATTCCAAATTCAGAACATTTCTTTTTCGTTCCTATAAATAGCTACAACAGCAACACACATATTATCTCCTGTGTGTAACTTTCATTTTCCATGAGTAACTTCCTGTTACTAATCGCCCCCTAACCACCGGGCCACTCAGTTCCTCCTGTAAAAACCACATTCGCTCATTACTATTGGATCCTTCCCTCTTTGGAATGAACCCTATGTTCACCCTGGTAATGCTGGCAAAGTCTGCACAAGCATGGCATAAAGCCAAACCACGCTGAACACACTGTGTTCTGCCAAAGTTTGAACAAAGGGTTAGGGCTTTCTCCAAGTGAGGAAATAAGAATATTTCAAGTGCATATTTTTTTGAAGCGTCATGCAAGAGAGACGATAAAATAAAACGAAAAGGAATGGTCAAAGAATATTGACATTTAAAGTTTGTTGATTGTTTCACTACGTCAACCTTCAGAAAGGTTAAACATTACACCTTAAAAGTTGCCGGTAGTTGTCGGCGGGAGCCTTTGAGGGCCACAGTGAATTCAATTATTTTTCTTCAGTCTATAGCTAACTGCTAACTAGTTAAGATGACAAGGGAGCAAATAATCCTTTTTATTGCAGTGTTGTAGTCAAGACCACCTGAACCCAGACCAAGTCATCACCAAGACCAAAGTGTATCGAGACCAAGACTTTGAGGGGTTGAGACCAAGTCAAGACACTGAGGGGTTGAGACCAAGTCAAGACTTTGAGGGGTTGAGACCAAGTCAAGACCAAGACTTTGAGGGGTTGAGACCAAGTCAAGACACTGAGGGGTTGAGACCAAGTCAAGACTTTGAGGGGTTGAGACCAAGTCAAGACTTTGAGGGGTTGATACCAAGTCAAGACCCAGACCAGATTTGTGTTAAGACAGCCAGAGCTTCTCATGTCTTCTGCATTCCCCCCTTTTGGGAGTGCGTGTAAAGGGGGCAGGGAGAGGAAGGTTTACGTTAACAAATTTCAAATTATATTTAGCGATATCCCTGCAGTTGTCGTCTTGTCCAGTCTTGAAATAAAATTCGGAGTCCTCTTTATCTGAGACCGAGACAAGACCGAGTAAAAATGCAGTCGATCCCGAGACGAGACTGAGTCCTTCAAAAAATTAGTCTTAAGACAGGTCTTAACTGGTCTTGAGTACTACAACACTGTTTTATAGTTATAGTCAGGGTGCGTGCGTGGGATTCCCCCCTTTCTGGTCTACATATCCCGGCCTCTGCTGAATTATTTTTATCAACAAAAATGTATCCCCCCCCAAGTGATCAATACTGCTTCACCAATAGACCATTATATACCTGAAATAGACGCACACGCGCACACGCACACACACACCCCACACACGCACACACGCGCACACACACACACACACACACACACACACACACACACACACACACACACACACACACACACACACACACACACACACACACAGTCCTCTATACTGAGCTGATGTGTCAGACACCCTGTGAAACCATTTGTCACGACCTGGAGACCATGTTTTCGACTCATATTTGCATCATGATGTGAGCCACGTCTTAATCATCCATCATTCTTCTTCTGGGTATTGTTCTTCTCCTGCTCTGCAGTTTTCACTACACGGATGCCTGACCTTGAAACCAAATTGAAAGCGCTGGTTATGTGTATAATGTTGCATAAACATCCGATTTTCAATCCTGACTGACGCTGAATCAACACTGATTCACCCAGTATTACGCCACCATAGGTACAAGTTCCTACACTAGACGTCTATCTAGTAGTGCTGTGGCCGAATCTAAGGAAGTGATTCCATCCATCTCATTCAATACCATGCCTTAAAAGACGGATTATAGTTCTGTTAAGGAAATGCTTCTCTCAAACGCCATGTATAAACCTTACCTCGGCTAAAAACAACGTGCGCATACTCCGGTTAAGAGACAACATATGTAAGTTTCTCTAGGGCAAGGCATTGCAGTAGCCCTTGTGGTATCTGAACAGGTCATGACTTTGTATACATTTGTACTGAGGATTTTCTTGTAAGGGATTCCTTTGACCATTGCCCTACTTCTACTGAGACATCTGGAGGCTGTTAACATGAGCAGAAGAGCCCTTTTGGACAGAAGAGTCCTTATTTGGAGATGAGCCAAAAAAGAAGGTATCATTGGTCAGTTCTGACCCAATCACGTTAGTGTAATGCACAGTATGTATACTATGTGTTAACTGCAGAACTTCAGAGCGACATATTGGAAGAATTGGGTTGGTCGTTCTCCAAACTCTCTGCAGGAGTTTGTTAAAGGGATGCTGAAAACTTGATGTAATAAACCTTTTTTATAATCAAAGATCAGTGTCAGCAGAATTCCTCTTCATACAGCATCACAGCATTACTATTGAAAGTCACCACACCCTTAAACCCAGCTTTGCTTGTTTGGTCTGTGAACAGATTTCCATGACAGTGCAATTTTATGTTTAGCTTCAGAAGACAAAATATAACCATCTTCTTCCTGCTATTGTTTAATGTACAGCTTGCAGGGAAACATCCAAAAATACAAAGTCTGGGACATAGTGCAAGTTGTTCATTGATAAACATAGATACTTGTAATAATCTCTTTCCAAAATTCTTGAATGAGGGTACATTCCCAGAGGCAGTGAAACAAGCTACCCTACTGTAGACCACACTTGACACAAGTATCCGATGTATTAGGGTAAATGCGATGTAGTTACTCTGGGGTAAATTATGTTCTCATCACCCATTTATACTGGAGGAGTTTGAACCTTGTATTTATCGTTTGTACTTGTCACTGGAGACATACTGTATATCCTGCCATTCTTCTACAGTGATTCCTTCAGTAAGATCTGAACACCATGCTAATCTTTCATCCTCTGAGGATTCTTTTGATGCAGCTATGATAATCTGATAGAATTTTGACATTAGTCCAGCTGCTCCATAATGGTTCGGAAATGTAATTTCTAAAGAATTTGGACAGGGAAGATTTACTGTTACAGTTCTGTGTCTTTGTTATAAAGCTTCTTATCTGAAGATACTTGAAAAAACGTTTATAAACCTTTGCTTAATCTCATTGAAATTTAAAAGATTATCATTCTCATACATACATTTGCTGAATATAGGTAGAGGTATAAGGGGATTTTAGAAGTTGTGATTTCCTCCATCCTTATCCAGTGCAGCAGTGACTGGGGTTCAAACCAACATGAGGCTGCCCTTGGGCCGCCCAATAGTAGGAGCTTTAACCCACCTCTGTCATATGGTAAGTACAACAAGGTCATGCACAGTCTTGAGCGTCTACTGTTCCAAATGTAATTACAAAAACGTTTGTTTCATTTTAACAAAGAAATTAGAAGGGGGAGCAAATGGGGTGGTTTGAAAAAGCTACAGGAACTTAGGAAGAATATTCATCTTCAGAACATGAATACATCCGATCATAGTGTGTGGTAAAGATTTCCATCTGTTAATAGATTCTACTACTGACTCATCCACAGGGTTATAGTTAGTAGGTACCATGGATTCTATTGTAGGTGTGATTCTAACACCGAGGTATGTAAAGCTACCCACAATATTCCTAAAAGGTGTACATAGTGGAGGACTCAATCTCTCAGAAAAGGGATTGTAGACTTAGAAGCATTAACCTGAGAACCTGCCATACGTTCCTATTAACTTTAATAGAGTAGGTATAGATTGTTTCAAGTTTGTCAGAAATAGAACCATGTCATTGGCAAATAATCCTATTTTATTCTCAATATTATTAATTTTGATACCAGTTATCTCACTGTTGCTTCTAATTGCAATTGCTAAATTGGCCAGGACGAAGAGGAGAGGGGACAAGGGACATCCCTGCCTTGTGCCTCTGGAAAGAGAGAACTGTTCTGAAACCCTATGGTTGGTCATTACTGAAGCCATTGAATCATGCTATAAGATTTTAATCCAACTAAGGAAGTAGCTGTCTATTCCAAAACGGTTAAGCACTTCCCATAGGTATTCATGCTATCACAGCCATAGCAGGTGTTTCTTTCTTGGCATATATAATATTCATCAGCCTACGGATATTGTGAGAGTGAATTTATTTAATAAAACCATTTTGATCCAGAGCAACAATAGATGGCAAGTGTGTTTCTAACCTGGCAAGAACTTTTGCTATTATTTCCACATCATTGTTGATTAAGGAAATGGGACAGTAGGATTCACACTTTGTGTAGGGCTTTCCTGGCTTTAATATTAAGGTTATGAGTGCGTTCCGTAATGATGGCGGCAGCTCACCCTTTTCAAGTGAGTCTTCACACATGGTCAATAAAGGAACCAACAGCATGTGCTTAAACTTTTTATATATTTCAATAGGAATACCATCAGGACCTGGTGCTTTCCCTCCTTTCGTACACTCTATGGCCTCTGACAGCTCAGACACTACAATTAGGAAGTTGTGCTCCTTTTTTGCGTTCTTTGATAGGACCGGTATTTCTATCTGACCTAGGAAGCTGTGGAGCATGTTAGATGTGGCTGGACTTTCTGACGTATACAATTTTGAATAGAATGACTGGAAAAAAACTATTCATCCCTTCCTCCGACTCAATTTCTAAGATTGATCTTTCATTCTGCATTGATTTTAAACGCCAGGCCAAAAGTTTCCCTGCCTTCTCTCCTTGGTCGTAGACTGTCTGTTTCAGTTTCATTATGCTATATAATGCTTTATTTGTGGAGAATTCATTATACTGTGCTCTTAGAATGGCCAGTTTCTGTCTAGTCTCTTTTGTATCATTAAGGTTAATTTCCGTCTCAAGTTCTTTGATATCTTTTTCTAACGCTATCAGTTTTAGGTGCTGTTTATTAGAGATGCTGCTTGTATAACCGATCATTTGCCCTCGTATATAGGCCTTAATTAAATGCCTCCCACCTCGTAGACGCTGATGTTTGAGTAGTGTTCACTTTAAAATAGACATCAATATTGGTTCCAACTAATTTGAATAACTCATTATCATGTAGCCATCGCGGGCTTAATCGCCACATGGTTGGGCCCTTATAATAGCTGCCTCAACAGTGTAATTGACAAGTTGTAAAGCATGATCTGAAATGACAATAGTCTTAGCCAAAGTTCTCCGATAGGCCTACTTGCCGCTCTTCAGCTGATGACCCTTGAAGTGCGTTATGATTGATGTTCGCCTTCTTAATCTTTCGGATGAATTCTTCAACTTGGGCTGCAGAAGTGAAGTAGTGCCAGGTTTTGTTGTGTAGAATTCGTAATTTATCCGGGAACATAAATCCATACTCCTTACGCAATTGCCGCAGGCTTTGTTTCACTCCAGCAAAAAGTTTTCTTTGTCTTTGGACTTCAGTGGAGAGATCCGGGAAAAACATGACACAGCTACGCTTAACTATGATTTCACCTTTCAGAAGCGCTGCTTTCATAACTCGGTCTCTGTCTCGATATGTCAGGAATTTCACCATGAGAATCCGTGGCCGTGTTCCATCCGAACTTGCTGAGGCTGTGTCATCTAAGGCATCTGTGGCATTTTCCCCAGCCTGTAGGCTTGCTCGATGGTTAACGGTTGTCCGGCTGCTTCTATGTCAAGAGCCTTGGGTAGCCATGTCATTAAGAATGCACGCACATCTCCATTCTCCAACCCTTCGGGTAATCCAACCAGTCTCAGGTTGGAACGACGTTGTCGGCTTTCCAACTCTTCAATCTGTGAGGTAAATTTCTGGACTTTCTTCCAGGTGGTATCGGCTAGGGTCGTTAGCGAAGTTACCTGGTCCTCCGCTGTGCTAATGTGGGTTTCTGCTTCTAAGTCTTTCAGAAAATGTCCCTATGGCTTTTTTATCTCTTGGATGAAACTACTTCATATAGCTGTGTGGAATAGTCATTCCTCAGGGATTGTATGGCTGTTAAAATCTGGTTCTCATTGCGGCTAGTCTCCTCTTGAGTTAGCATCTCGCCCGTTGATCTTCCCTGTCATCCTCGTGTAGAGTCTTTTTGTCGTCTTTAGGTCGGCCTTTACCTCGACCTTTCGACATCATGTGCAATGTATCTTAGGCCTGTCAAATATTTTGGGTCACAAATAGCTCGATTTAGATACTACAGGTAGAAATATATTAATTCCGTCGGAGCATAGCCACACACGTCCGCTCAGTTGCGTGCCATAACCGGAAGATAAATTCTAACTCCTTTAGTAGTCCTGCATTGCCAGACCTTCCTCCACGGCGCTGCAGAGGAAGGTCTGGCTAGTCCGCACAGCATTCTGGGATGGGAGAAAAAAGGTGCCATGGTTTATTGGAATTTCATTTAAAAAAAAACGCAATCGCTGTGGGCAGTGCTAAGCGCTGGACAGAGCCACGGTGCCTCTGCAAAATAGCCTCTGGAAGGAACTTGTTTTGGTGGAACATGTGTACGTTCAAAGGTGGTTTTAGTCGTGCAACAGAAAACTCCGATTAGACAGATAGTCTAGCTAGCTGTCTGGATTTACCCTGCAGAGATCTGAGGAGCAGTTAACCATAGTCCTCAGAAATCAACAGGAGTTTAGAATTACAACACAAAGAAAGTGGAGGGTGATGGACATCCAGCCGAAAAGGACATGCGCCAGAATTTACGGCAGCAACGGAGCAATAACGGAAGTGAAACGTTGTGGATAGAACCTTCATTTAGTAACCTGGGTATTCGTGCATGTACACAACTTAACCGGGGTAAGCTCAGGTTACACGTCTGCGGATGAGGAGACACTTTTTTTCTTGCTGGAAAACGTAATTTTAACAAAGGTCAACCAGAAGAAAAAGCCTTATTCCGCCTTATTCACTTAACCAGGGTTACCCCGGTTAAGTGAATAACGGGCATGTGAATGCACTGAATGTGGATAATACACTTTTCTTTGGAGGCAGGCTCCCGTCTACAGCCAGTCTTGTATAAAGTACTTGAAAGCAATACTAGAGTAAAAGTGCAAGTATCCTACCAGAAAATGACTTTGGTAGAGGTTACAGTCACCTTTTAGAATATTACTCGAGTAAAAGTCTCTGATATTTACTTTAGTTAAGTATCAAAAGTAATTTTCTGAAACTAAATGTCTTTAATTATTAGAGGTAAAAGTAACCAAAACTTTGATTGTGAACTTCATTGTGGCTTCCTTTTAGTAAAGTAATATTCAGGGGTTTCACACCTTAAACATCAAATTCAAAGTCTAACATCAACAAAGAGAAAAACAGAAACAGAATTTTCTTCTTTTTTGCGAGGAAGAATCTTTCACTCCAACGTACGGAAACATTTCTTGCAAGTAACGAGGAGGCTTAGGGGAAATTTAATCGGAGTAAAAGTATACATTACATTCAGGAAACGTATAGGAGTAAAAGTTTTCAGAAATATAAACAACAAAGTACAAGATACGTGAAAGTTCTACTTAAGTAAAGTAACTAAGTATTTGTACTTTGTGACATTACAACACTGGCTACAGCCCTATCACATGAATCACAGCCACCCATGAGGCAATATTTTGCTATGTTCCGACAGGAGCCTGGGCCCAACTTTGATTGTCATTTGAACCTCGGTCGACTGGTACACCCCCCCCAGTGATTCACTCCTCACAGCGCTGTGACAAACATGCCCCTTCAACCTCAGTCACCTTTCCCCTGCTGTGTTTCCCATCCCATCTCCCTCTGCACTCTGCACAGTGAAGGTTCAACCCTTCAGAACTGTCAGCAGTGGGGGAGGAAGTATTCAGATCCTTTACTTATGTAAAAGTACTTATAACACACTGCAAAACTACTCTGTTATAAGGAAAAGTATGTCAGTAACATCAGAAAAATGTACTTAAAGTATTAAAAGTAAAAGTACTCCCATTGTAGAAAGTGTAAAGGATCCAACCAGTTGTGTGTTTAATGGTCTAATCATGTCAGCTGGACTTGTAGGCCGTGATATTGTTGGCTAGTTTACTTTAGAATAAAACATCAGATTTTATAAACTACATGTGTTGTGTTCAAAAATCTAAATGTGTAAAGTAACTAGTAACTGAAGCTGTAACAGATGAATGCAGTGGAGTAAAAAGAACAATATTTCTCTCTGAAATGTAGTGTAGAAGTACAAAGTGGCATGAAAAGGAAAGACTCAAGTAAAGTACAAATAGCTCAAATTTGGAATTAAGTACAGTGCTTGAATAAATGTACTTAGTTACATTCCACCACTGGTTGTCAGTACATGTCAAGGCTGGGCCCTGAGCACATTCTTCCATTTGCTCCGTTCACAGTTTGGGTTCAACGAACACCGCACACTTCCAGTAAAGTGGCAGATTTACGACGACAACAGAGAGAGTAACAGAGAGTTGCTTTTAATAAATGGAGCACATATTCAGCTGAACCATCCTGTTGGTTGTAGGTTATGTGTTAACTACCATTACTCAACTGTGCATTCCTGTTCCCCCAGGCATCACATGGAAAAACAGTGTCCTGTGAAGGCCACAGAGATGCATTTATTTATAAAAACCTTACTCATTTTTCCCATGCAGCACTTTTCTTGAGGAGTTCCCCCTCTGTGACAAACACGCTTTATCACCACTCCCTGCTCCTTTGTCAACAGTGGTGGAAGAAGTATTCAGATCCTTTACTTATGTAAAAGTACTGATACCACACTGTAAAAATACTCTGTTACAAGTAAAAGTCAAAATGTTACCTAAGTAAAAGTATGTAAGTATAATCAGAAAAATGTACTTAAAGTATTAAAGTAAAAATCCTCATATTTTAGAAACTGGAGAGGATCCAAACATTTGTGTGTTTAATGGTCTAATCATGTCAGCTGGACTTGTAGGCAGTTATATTGTTGGGTAGTTTTATTTATAATAAAACATCAGATGTGTTTTGTGTGCAAAAATCTTCATTTGTAAAGTAACTAAAGCTGTCAGATGAATGTAGTGGAGTAAAAAGTACAATATTTCTCTGAAAATTAGCGGAGTAGAAGGAGAAAGTGGCATGAAAAGAAAAGACTCAAGTAAGGTACAAGAACCTCAACATGTGGAATGAAGTACAGTTCCTATAGTAAATGTACTTAGTTACGTTCCACCACTGGTCACTACTGAGAGTTGGAGGAAAACCTGACTCCATAGAGCTGTGACTCTCTGTCAGCCTGGCTACAGCGGGTCGTTCTTATTTTCCTCTATTAATGATGAGTAGTAGGCTGCTCTGAGGGCCTTCCTACACACTCTCACACTGTCCTGCCAGACTAAACAAAAGTCTTCCAGATTGATGGAACGCCATTTCCCTTCAAGTTTTCGTGACGTTTGATTCATTTTGCGGGTTTGGGAGTTGTACCATGGAGCTAGGGCAGCACCGTCTACAAAATGATCAATTTGGGAGGGGACTAAAGTTAGCACAGGAGTCCTCTGTTGTATGAAAGTGCATGTAAACGCACTGATTGTTTCCCACGATAGTCCAAAAGTTTGTTTTTTTAATTCCGAGAAACATTCTGGTGGAAAAAAATGTCAGTTTTTGAAAGAAAATTATTTGTTGATGTATTTCTTAAAATGTTTGTGTTAAAATCTTAGTATCTTTATATAAAATAACATCAAGTGTAAACTGCACTTCAGGTTGCCAAATTCCCAGAAGAATACAGACGACATAACATCTGGATTAGATAAAGAAAGAGGTTTCATTCTCAAAGTGTAGGTCTACTGGAGCACACGGAGGACTTTTTTTTAGAGGACTAACATTCATCAGAGTCATAACATGTGTGTCCTCGATGGTAGCTACAGCTGGAGCCTGGAATGGTTATCAGTGTGCATGGCTTCTGCTGAGTCTATCGTCTAATCATGTCCATGGGTGTAACACTGTTACGAGCCACTGGGAGCCACAACAACAGCTGTGCTGTGGTGAAGCTTTAAAGATGGAGATCAGGAGAGAATAGGAGTGAGAGATGCCAAATAAAAAACACCAAGACTATCTTTTGGGAGAATGCTGCTAATCCAAGGGCTTTTAACTTTGTCCGACGGCCAATATGCATACGAGTGCACGTATACAAATAGTTTGACTCTTTGAAAGACGTTTATTTCATTCAAAATGGGGTGTGTGTTATGTATGGATTGTAATGCACTTCCTTGCAGCAATCAAAGCAAGATCAATATACTGTATGTTTTATGAACTTTATTCCAAGGGTCCATATTGCCTGTGCCAAGAAGAGACAAGCGAGGCCATTTTGTGATATGAACACCTAAACAAAGTGCTGCATCAATTACAGCAGGGGTGGCAAACTCATTTTAGTTCATGGGCTACATAGCCCTAATTTGATGTCAAGTGAGCCAGACCAGTAAACCACTCCAGAAAGATCAGAAGCTTTTTAGAACGCTGTCGTAGCAGAAGCAACTTTATTGCTTCTGCTACGACAGCGTTCTAAGGCCATTGTAGGAAAATCAATAATGTAACGGACCCGGGAGAGAGGGGTAATTTTCTGAGAATTTCTTTTTTTTTAAGTCTAAGTTTTTAAATTCTTAATTTCTAAGATTAAAGTCGTAAATTTACAGAAAAAGAACTTGGATATCTCTAAGATTAAAGTGTTACATTTGGAATTGGAATTAATTACTTCTCAAATTTCACACTTTGCATACTCACCCAATGGGCCTGATTGGACCCTTTGGTGGGCCGGCTCTGGCCCACGGGCCATATGTTTGACAACCCTGAATTACAGAATTCCAAAATGTTGACAGCAAATCACAGGACCAAAACATATGATAGATGTTACCAGTTACTGTTTTTTTTCAACGCCGCCACATAAAGGACATTTCCATTACACTTTACTTGAAGGTATCTACATAAGAGTGACATGACACTGTCATGAACGTGTCATAAACATTATACACAAATCATAAATGTTTATGACATAACGCTTCTTTTAGTAAGTGTCATTTGGTTTTTGTCATGACTAGTTAGGGTTAGGGTTCATGTGTTCATGACTGTGTCATGTCACTCTTATGTAGATACCTTTAAGTAAAGTGTTACCGACATTTCCTTGTTCATTTCATGAATTTTATAGGTGTGTAATAAGTTATCTATAGAAATTAGTCACATTTGTTTGAGCAATGATTACAAAGTAGCCAACACCTTACGATTCAAATTGAAATACTGTTTGAGTCACTATGACCAACATTTTACTGGCACCCTTTATACTTAGTCTTTTAATTTGCAATCCGTATCCCTCCTAAGGTCATGCAGCGTACCTCCAACCACAAACACATCCGCTTCATCACCAAGCTCTTCACATTACATTACTAACTGCACTCTTTTAATAATTTGATTCATTAAAACGGTGCCCGGAAGTAGAGACTGAGGCTGTCTATTAAACTTCCTGTATCCTTGTTTTTGGGGTTAGATCATTAGGTGAGGGATCGGGTTGGGGGGTCAACGAATGACTGTTGTCAGTGGAAAGTTTTCTAAATTTAATTATATAAATGTATTTGTGCGTTTTGCATGTGCACACCAACACACAGCCAAGCCCACGGCGCCAAATGGCAGCAGACTTCAGACTAGTTGTTATGTCTTTTTGCAAGACATTATTATCAAAGTTATGGGAGATGAGGGTGCACAACACTGACTCATGATCCCTCATGGGTGGTGCAAATGGGCTCAAAAGAGACAGTGAGTCACTCTCTTCTGCAGGTAGGAAGGAAGGGGCGGGGATGGTGGTAAGTCAGGACTTGACGTGCAGACAAATGAATATATATTTAAATTATTCCTACTGTGTGCAGATGGTCCTCGCCACAAAAACGGCCATATAGGTCCATTGTGCGAGCAGCTTAGAAGGACCCATATTTACGTTTGTTGTTAGGCGGCGACTTGCGTAGGGAGGTAGGTTGGGTGTTGGATGGGTCAAACAAAGACAGGTCTTTCACCCAGGAGACTGGTGTTAGTGTCTTTTGTGAAAGCTAAAGTCAACGGTGACTTTTTTTTGTTACGGACAGAGGTGGAAAGAGTACAAAAATATTCTACCTAAGTAAAAGTACTATTGCTTTGGTGAACTTTTACTTAAGTGCAAGCAAAATTGTAGCTCATTTAAAATTTACTCAGAGTAAAAGTTACTTTTTAACAGCGGGGGGAGATACTTATTTATATTTATTTTATATCTTATTTATACTTATTTAATTAAATCACAGTCTTTTGCGATTTGATAATGGTACAAAGACATTCAATTTCAGTTTGTTGACAGATACTTTGCCAAAGAAACGGCACAAAGAAACGTTACAGACCTTTAAAAACTCAAAAAAAAAAAAAAAAAATTAAAAGGGGGGAACAAATCGACCTCTTCTAATATCCCCTGCACCACTCCCTAAATCTACGCCTATGCACCAGGCCATGCAAGGAAACACTAGGTGGTTCCAGGCAAAACCCAGATTGGTGCCAAACAGAGTCCAGTGTGTTATCTTGAAATCTAGATTTATGATGGTTACAGTGTTGGAGGGCAGGTATGTGATGTGTTCCAGACTCTTTGTGTTGTGTCTGGTTTGATGGAAGGTCAGCAGCAGGAACTGGTCAGGTTATGTAACCGTGCATGTCTAGGTGTCTAGGTTAATGCAAGTGTATTCATGAATGCAGCGTGCCAATCTTCAGTCTGCACATTCGGTCTGGTTCACAGTAGCCTCACCCACCTTACTCACTCCAACCACATGCAAGTTAACTCAGGCCAAACAGACAAAAAAAAAAGTTTCCATTCCTTTTCCTTTGAACTCCTACTTTGTGGTTCGCCATCAGAGATCATACAGTGTATCCTGTTGCTTACACAATCACAATGCATGATTCTGTTCAGAGCAATGGAAAGATTATGTAACAAAGTTGTTGTTTTTTAAAATCAAGAACACAGAGCAAAGTCATAATATAGAATATGGAGGAGTCAAACACACCTGGACAGATTTTAATATCAGTAATATAGCAGAAAAATAATTAATTATCCAACGGATTTCTTTTTTAGTCTTTCACTTTCAATTGAGAGTGACAAACCAAGTATTTGGAAACTCTTGCCACACAGTGGGCTGTTGAGGTTTACCCAGCAGCATGAATAATGCTACAGTGTGCTCAGGTCAATCCTGCTCATGGAGAAGACCAAGAAAGACAAATATGCTTATCAAGAAGGAATGTGTCATTTGGACAAATTCTTTTTCTGTGAGGTGATGCATTTACTCGTCACAGCAGCAGCAGCTTTTCCCGTCATGTTTGTGTTGTTATCAACACCAGAGCCCACCATTTAACTTCCCCTTTTTCCTTTGTATAGGGGCTGTTTTTCACGATATCTGTGTTCCTTTGGAGTTACCAGAAGTTGCCGCTTATGCTGCATTTTACTTCTACCGTGCCTAGTTTACAGCGGTGATAGAAGTATTCAGCTCCTTTACTTAAGTATAAGTACTAATACCAAGTAATTAAGTAAAAGTATGTAACTATCATCAGGGAAATGTACTTAAAAGAGAAAGTGCTCAATGCAGAAAAATCCTCCCATTGTAGAAAGTGTAAAGGATCCAAACAGTTGTGTGTTTAATGGTCTTAATCATTTCAGCTGGACTTATAGGCTGTTATTGTTGGCTAGTTTACTTTATAATATAATAATCATATCTTATAAACTACATGTGTTTTGCATGCAAAAATAAGTAACTAGTAACTACAGCTGTCAGATTAATGTAGTGGAGTAAAATGTACAATATTTCTCTCTGAAATGTACCTCAAATTTGTACTTAAGGACAGTACTTGAGTGACATTCCACCACTGTTAGTTAATACAGTTATAAGGGTGTCACGATTTCAATTCTGAATTTAAAAATTGATCGAAATGAGCTTTGGATTTTAATTATCAAAATCTAAAGCCTGATCGGCAATTTCCACATTTTAAACAAATTATTTCAATTTGACTTTATTGACCTTAGTGTGTGGTATATTCCAAAAGAAATTCAGCAGTTAAATCACACTTGATATACCATGTCGCCTATCTTTTTAAAAGGAGAATTTGAAAATGTGAATGACAGTTGTCAGGGCACAAAACCCATGATCTCTTGGTCTTCACGAATCAAGAATTGAGAGTCTAACAATGGCATAGCCGAAATAGTGATGGATATGTGAAAGAATGTTATGTATTTATGCCTGATTTCATGTGGAAGTGTAGATTTGGAAAATCGTGACACCCCTAGTAGTTATCCACATTCTGTTGTCTGCTCTGTTTTTCCTGCCACACACTAACTCTCCTGTCATTTTAGAGCCACATACTCCCTACTAGGGATGGGGATCGTTCATTTTTATTGATATTGATACCATTTTCGGGACTGCTTAACGATCCGAGTCTGTATTGATACCATTGTCGCTAATTTTCTATTATTTGGTGGAAAGAATAGAAACAAATTCTTAATCTTAACAGAACTATGTTTGCTTTTATTGCAACAACTGTGAGTCTGTAATTTTTCCGCTGTTTTTGTTTTAACCCTCTGAGCCCTTAAGGTATTTTTGACAACTTATGGTCATATCTAACTATTTTGCCCTCGGGTGATTCCTCTTCACTATATCGGCTATGTTTTTTTGTTTCATTCGCAATGACGGACCAGCGTTCCATTGAGTTGACAAGACGTAAACAAGCTTTTGACTGGTCAGAATGGTCTCCCAGAGCATCATGGGAAAAGCCAAATGGCGGTTAGCATCAAAGCTAGCGGCGATAAATGACGGTAAATTCATAAATTATGGAGATAAAGCGTATCAATCTCGGATGTAACAGTTTGGATATATTGCACAAAGACCCTGGAAAACGCTGGCTTTATCTACGGTCTTTACACACACAATGTGCTCGTAAAAGCATTTTTCCGGTTCGCACACGTATCTAGTTTCAGACATCGTGATATGATCCACTAGTCTCGATAGCAGTATAAGCTGTAAGTGTAAGCTTGGAACTGGGTCCTTCATAGAACCGGGTCTCGAGACCCATCCCTACTCCCTACTGCCCTGCAGTAACCATTACCATCACCTGTTTTGAACCTTGCCTGTTATCTGACCACATTAAAAGTCATTATTATCTTGACCTGCTTGTCTTTGAGTACAGGCTGTTCAACTGACTTCGCTGGTGATAGAGAGACATACGTATTATACAGTAAATCTGCCTTATTAAAGCTATAGTGCGTAGTTTCTGTCTCCCCGATGAGGAATTCTAAGTAATGACAACAACGCTGTCGGTGCATCCACATGATACAAGCCTTTTGTGATCGCGCACCCACCCCCCATCCTCCACGCAGTTGCTAGTAGCCAAGGAGGACACGGAGGATTAAAAAAAACATGGCCTCTTCAGAAGAGGTCATTATCTTGTAGTTTTTATGTCCTTTTCGTCTCCACAGCTGATCGCTGCTGTTGTCCTCAGCGGTGACATGAAACGCATCAGTCAAGCTTCTGCGCGTGAAAGTGGCCTAACTACACCATTTTGTAAACATAGCCACACTGAGAAATCCAGAGAGAGTTGTGTGGAACTGAGAGTCTTAATTAGCTTTGCATCAACTCATTTGGCAATGGCTTGAATGTAACGGACGTTCATTAATATCAAAAAGTCGCACGCTAAAGCTTTGAGGCTTTTTGATGGATCATCTGCATGCTTTCGTTAACATTGGTTTATTTTAAAATCCATTAAAATATGAAGAAATCTTATTTTTAAAGTGTAAAAGCCCTTAAAATGTAAAAACAAAATTCATTTCAGTTAGCATCACCTTCAGTTGTACTTTTTGTACTTGTCATTTTCCAATTAAGAGGCCAATTTGAGGTTAATTGATGGACAAGTGAATGGCTTGATGCAGGGTAAATAAGAAGATTTGAGTGGCTTATCTCCACAGTGTAATGCCTCACCTACCACCTCACTAAAATGACTTATGTTTTCCAACATACCACAGTCTCAAGAATGTCCAAAACAAATTAGATAACCTTTATTCTCAGTCTCTGCTGGGATGTCAGGAAGGGTGACTATCTTCGTCCCTTGATTCACTTCCTGTTTTTAATCCCATGAGGCATGTCCTGTTGTCCGATGTGACATGACAAAACCCCGGGCTGTTTCTGTTTCTTCCTCCTTGTACAGTACATACATGGGGGGGGGGGGGGGGGGGGGTTCTACAGTTACCACAGAGTTGTACACACACCTCTCTGGCACCTCACAACGGAACACGACAGAGCTTCTTTATGCTGACTGGGGCTTCAAGCCCTGAGGAGGCACTCCAAATATTGCAGACATAAGGAAATATTTTGTGTCCCATTTCTTTTTGTTTTTTTAAATAAAAAACGGACTTATTTTAACTTACGTAAATCAACGCATTCTCATGAATGGGTTCGTAAGATATCGTACGAAAAGTTATGCACACTAAAACGTATGATATCGCAGGAAAACTAGGAGGCCGCCGGCTGGTCACGTGACATCGGCTACCGAGCTCCGTGACGCCGAGCGGCAGTTGCTTGCTGTTTAAGCCGCTCCAGAGCTTCCTGCCGTCGGCTACAGACCCTTGGTCACAGCTCGGTCATATCAGCGGCAGTTAGTAGATGTGTGTAGTCGGTTGTTTCGGTGGAGGTTAAGTTTAGGCAAAAAGAAAAAGTGAGCGTTATGTGACAACGAAAGTTAAGTTTAGGCACCGAAACGACTAGTTAAGTTTAGGAAAAAGATTGTGGTTAGGATTAAAGCAACACCTTTGCGGCCCTCTATCGGCGATAGCCGCACTATGCAAGTTTGCCAGATCGGGTAGTGGCTCTGTAGTTCGAATGTGACATAATGGACACAATTCCGCTTCCAACCTGTAGGGTGACCGAAGAGAAAAAGTGCTTTGGTGTTGCTTTAAAACAATCCCAAGGAACACACATTTCCCATGCGGCCAGCTGCATTCTTATACAGCAGCAGTCAACGTGGTGCATACAGCAAAGAAATACGTTGAAAACATAGGAATAACAGTGCTTAACTTTTCGTAGCTTTTCAAACGTGTGGTTCACAAGAACAGGCTGCGTAAGTTAACTATGTTTCCTTAAGTTACGTAACAAACAAACTCGATTCATGATCTTTTCCTAAACCTAGTAGTTTCAATTCACTGTCACATGTCAGGAGTTGCAGATTAGGACCCAAATGCAGAAGAGGAGACAAGCAGCCTTTCCCCAGTACCAAATGTGTACCTCCTCGACTCCTTGATCCTCCAGCTTGTAACCCCGTAAATCATTCTCGGCGTACCACGTTGAAGGACTCTCAATTCCTAAAATGTACATGGAGGAGCGTACATCGGGGATCGAGGAGGCTCCTCGGAGGAGCTATAATCGAAGATTAGAGCTCAGGAGGTAGCAGGAAGAGTTTTTACTGGGAAACAGAGCACCAGAAACACGACGACGAACTGACACCAGACAAAGGGAGCACACAAACTAAATACACAAGGAGCCGATCACAAGACAGGGCACAGCTGGAGTGGAAAATGAACTGCAATAAGAAGGGAAACACTGATTGGGTAACAAGACAACAAGGACTGGCAACACAACGGTAGGTGACGAGGCTAGACACAAAACAGGGGCACGTTCAATCAGGGGGAGTGGGACTCATTTTCAGTCCTGGAGTTTTCATGCCTTAGACCGGCCCACTTTACTTCACGACTATCTTAAAATAATGTAATTAAAACCTTTATATATATGTCTGCAATAGCACACTGCTCTCTACAGCCTTGTAATTCAGTGTATTTTTTGTAAAATTTAATTTCCAATTCAGCGCAAACACATTAAGTGTTGCTTCACAATGTAGATTTAGTATAAGTTAACAGTTACATAACATCTCTACAACAACACAATATCAGAATCTATCAGATATCCAAACTTTAAAATGAAATAAAAATGTGTATAATATTTCATACTAGTTTCATCCTATTCCCTTTCAGTCCTGAACTTTTTATATTTACTATCCTACTTTCGATGATAAAAAGCATAATGGATCACTAGTAACATTAGGGCATATAAAGTGGTTATTTTGTAGTGTCGCATTACCAGACCTTCCTCCGCAGCGCTGCGGAAGAAGGTCTGGCTAGTCCACACAGCATTCTGGGATGGAAGGAAAAACGTGCTCTAGTTTATTGGCATTTCTTTAAACCAATCACAATCGTCATGGGCGGTGCTAAGCGCCAGACGGAGCCCCGGTGCCTCTGCAAAATAGCATCGGGAAGGAACTTGTTTTGGTGGAACATGTGTACGTTCAAAGGTTGTTTTAGTCGTGCAACAGAAAACTCAGATTGGACAGATAGTCTAGCTTAGTAACGGAAATCCGGCCGAAAAGAGTGAAATCCAGCGGAATTCCCGGCAGCAACGGAGCAATCCCGGAAGAGGAACGTCGTGGATGTAGACTACATTGTAACTAATCTGATCATGTTTGCTTGTTCTCACACACACACACACACACACACACACACACAACAGCTTACCTATGCCTCCCACACTGTCACTGACTGCTGCTATGCACACTACTGGCTCTAAATTGTCATGCATAAATCTCGCCTTTTTGCAAAGCTTTCTGATCAAGTCAAGTCAGTTTCAATTAGAGTGGGCAGGTAGGCTGGCTCATTGAGGCAATATTATAAGAACTAGAATTAATATTAATGATCATTAATTATTGTTTTTTCAAAAATGAAAATGTCTTAATATGAATACAACATATTATTAGCAAGTATAAATCCCCACTGATGATAGGCTTACTGGCCTATAGGTAAAGAAGTCAATGGCATCCAAAGATACAGTTCATCCTAAGGATTCACTGTGCCACATTAATGTATAACATTAAAACATGATTTATAAAATCATGCCAACAATTATTATTTTAATAGCTTAGTATTCTATGTATTTATAAAGGCTTTAGGCTGCCCTACACGTTATTGTAGGCCCAGTTTAATATGCAACTTCATTTTATACAATATATGTAGTAGGGGGCCCCTGCTCTGTGTCTCTTTCAGTTAAGGGGTTCTTGGCTTAAAAAAATGTTGAAGACCCCTGATCTAGGGAGGTCCCGGGACATGTCTGCGTGTTTTGAAAAAAAGTGACAAAAACATCGAAAAAAAGAGACAAAAATTTGGAGAGAAGTGTCAAAAACCTAAGAAAAACACAAGAAAAACACAAGAAAATAGCTTATTAAAAAATAAACACTGAAACAGACAGAAGACAAAGGGAGTGTCTCCTCAGACCGGTCTGAACTGGTGAGTTTTGATCTGGATCAGCTCCTAGATCTTGCATTGCAGCAATCTCTTCCTGCTGACTTTATTATTTATTTATTTATTTTTTTACAAATGACACTGAAACTACAGGCTACTAATGCATATCCATCCAAATGACCAAGAAACACATGACTGACAAACAGCAGAGTCCTGCCTTTGCTGTTTTTGTCTGACCTACTGTTTCCATGTTGTTCGTAAAACATGGAATAGTTGGCAAGAAGAGACCGCAGCGATGCAATATATTATTGCTGATACAATTCAAAAGTTTACCAGTTCAGACCAGTCTGATGACACACTCATCACAAGTCCTTTTTCTGTTTCAGAGCATATTTTCGTGCCATACAGCCGTGACCTCCGGGTCAACAGATCAGCTATTGAAACATGGAATTCCCTCTCCTCTTACTTGATTCACTGCCATTTCCTTCCTCTTTCTCCTGTGCAACATGCGTGGGTAAATGCTTTTTTTTTTTTTTTACTGTATTACACCTAAAGAAATACACAAAACTGTTTCAATATTTCAACATAATGCAGATCACCATAGGCAGCCGTGTGCTACTACTACTACTAACAATAATTATTATCAAACAACAGCAATGATAATGATCTATAATAGGAAGCTTGCTGGGAAGAGAAGTGGTAAAATATTAGATACACACATTAAATGCATTCTCACTAACATGTTCGTATGATATTGTTCGAAAAAACGTACACCGTAAGAAATATAACCGTAGGAAAACAGATAATGTCATGGCAGAAAATTACCAGTACCTTTTCCCATTAAAAGTTTACGGACACTTCTGTTAATCCAAATACGAAAAAAAAATTCCATTTAAAGTATACCCTCTGTACCTTTAAACAGACATTTCTGTTTATCCAATCTAATATAAATACGGAAAAACACCTCAGAATTTTTCTGATACAGCTGACTGATTATTGGTCCCCCCCCCCCCCTTCTGCCAACCCACTTTAAAAATCCTGGCATCGCCCCTGACACGAACACCCGTTTCCTGGGTAAAAGTCTTGTGTTTTCCCCTTAATAAAGTCATTAGTTACAATATATGAACATATGAAAAAAAGTCAACAATTACTTGTTTACCCCTTTGTTGATTTAATGACTACCAAGTGTGTGTGTGTCAAGTGTGTGATGCTGTGTGTGTTGTCTTGGCAACAGTCGATTCCCATGTTTCCTGAAGCCCCCGCAGAGAACTGGGTGGGTGGTACGCTCCAAATTTCCATTCACAGCCGTATATGGAATGAGCCAAATCCTCAGGGCTTGTGGAGTGTTATGTCATGTTACAGTAAAGATGTGTTGATGTCTCTGTATATTTTTGGCAACTCTGTGTAAACAGACAGCAGGATGACATGTGCGGTAACAACAAGTGGGGAAACAAAGGTCCCCATAAATGACTCATGAGGCCATAGACCCATCCCATCACGGCTGTCATTCTCTCATTTGTGAGCTTGTGTTTGTTCACGCGCTCGCATGTCTTAAGTTATTTCTCTTTAATCTTGATAATAAATGAGCTGCACTGTGTGTGATTTAACAAGGCAATTAAAGTGCACTACACTCAAACCCAGCCACCAAAACACAGAACTAAAGCCGCCTTACATGCAAGACAGTGTTAGTGGGCCTATAAATGTCCCTCACAGACACTCTTGTCTTGGCTTAAAGAAAAGATAAAAGTCAGAAGACAATGACATCAGGGCAGTCTAGTTCCTAAACATTCCATCTCTGTTTATTGCCTGGGTTTGTTCTATTCTTTGGCGTTATAGTAAGACTGCAGGTGCGTTGCTGTGCTAAACTATACACACACACTGTAAACCTTTGATGCAAATTTAAAGCTAGAATCTCAGTATCGTACTGCTTTAATATTATACAGGATCATACTGTAAATGGCAATGCATTCTGGGAGAAAATAACATTACAGCACTATCTGCGAATGTCACAGATTACAGGTATTTACTGTCAGTGAAGTCCCAAATCACCTATATCCAACAATGCTCCATCCAACTCAGAATCTCCAGACATCATATTCATATTGGCGTATTTCACACCTTAAGCATTACGTTCGTTGCCAACATTTATGTAAGAAGAATGTTTATGAAGCAAAGCAGAAATGAAGGGTGTGGATGTTCAGGGTAGTCCCGTCACCATCTAACACAATGTTCTTTTACCATAACCACGACAAATAAAACCAAAAAACTGTTTTCATGGATAGATGCTGTACCACTAGAGGGAAGTGAGAAAACATGTCTGTTTGTAATGTGGGTGACCCAGCCCCACCCTTATGGCTAAACACTGGATACAGCTTCTGGATACATTAGTTTGTTCTTTTTTTCCACTGTCAAAAATTAGACATCAAGCACACCATAGCTGAAACATCAGCTCCAAGAAGCTCTTCTTGGCTTTGCTTTTCAACTCCCAAGATAAAAAAAGTGGCTTCAATTAGGATTTCTGCGGGTCTCCCAGAGGCCTCATTCCACATTTGGAAAACGTGTGTAACTCCCAGTCTCTGTCCTGTCTACCAGATGCCTGGTGAGTAGTGGGATAAGGAATGCTGGAAGCCACGACCAAATTTGGTGTTTTGATTTGTCAACCCCCCCCCCAAAGTGAGAGTCAAGAGAGTGACTGAATGAAAGATAAGGTAACATGAGGATTCATCCATTGTGGATTGTGATATCAAACACAACTTTCATTGGAATTGGAAAAAGTGCTGGTCAAGAAGTGGGTGTTTGGGACTTACAGAGTAAGTTTACATGCACATTATAGGTCTATTCCGGTTTTTGCCCTTATTCCAAAAAAGCCGATATTCTGACTAAACTGTTTACGTGGCTAATGAAAGAGAATGTTCCACTAATATTCCCGTTTACATGTAGCCGTGCAAAATATGATTTTTTTCAAAGTTTTCCAGCGGCTGGACCGTTTTCTTGTTGGACCGTGTGAACACAGCGTCCCTCTTTCTTTCCTTCAACCAGCTTCTTGAAAAGGTCGGTGTAGCGATGTGTGCACATATCCCAAAACCTGTTGACATCCAAGTCTTTGATAATGTTTAAAAGTAGCTGTTTCTCCTTCTTATCTGGTCTGCAGCCTGGTTGGTTTGTGTCTAACAACCACAGCAACGCACAGAGCTGACCATAAGCCGTAAACAGGCAAGGAGAAGAGAGGCGTGGAGGCATAGAGAGTCCATGAAAGCATTGGAACAAAATATTTCAGCAACGTTTTTATTGATTGGAAAGACTTCGGTATGTGGCAAGTGAATTCATATGAAGTAACATTTATCCACAAGATTGAATGATTGAGATTTCTCTTGGCACAGCTACCAGAAAACTTAAAACTTTCAGACAGGTTGCTCACGTCACATCTACGTCTTCAAGCTCCGTTTGAGGCTGCGCAGTAACGCTCAGCCATCACCGGAAAAGTGCTTCTAATTGACTTCAATGGTCTCCGTCGAAGTCAATGGCGTCGTTGTGTCCATTTATTTTACTGTCTATGATTGAGACGCATATTCCGAATGCGCTGTACACATGTCCAAAGATTGCTTCTAAAACCTGAATAATACCAGAATATCCCACATGTTTTAATCAGAAAATGCTATATTCAGAAAAAGGCCTTATTCAGAATATCCAACCGGAATATGCTGTTTACATGAGCCGTATCAAATTCGGAATATTGTCTCCTGCAGAGATTATGGATGTCTACAGCAAATGGTATGGCAGGTGCCAGGACTACAGCTGTTCAAGCAACCCTCCCACATGTTCTGCACCCATAGATGAAATAAAATGAAATAATAAAAAATACAAAAAGATCAGTATGATCCGGAAAAAAAAATAAAAAATCTAATCAGATCAGATAGTGTTGAGTGTCCTGATGAATTCCATCATTGACAGGATGCCTGGGTGGTACCAAAACGGGAGACTTGTTTTTTGTGTCCAAAAGAGACCAGTTAGGACATGGGATGCAGATGTTTATAGATCACAAGCTGGTTATCATTTAAACATTTTTAATACTAGTGCAGATATCAGAGTTTTAGTACACATGCCAAACATATTTTACATTACACACATTACTTTGTGTTGTCTTCAGGGGTCAAATTTGACCCGTTTTTCAAAATGTCTATATCAGAAATATGTGTTTCTTTTTAACTACCTAATTTGGATGATTCCATACATCGCACTTCACAAGTACAACAAAAGATAGGATCTCTACTTTCATTGACTTTTGTTTTATAAAAAGAAAATTAGCATTTGAAAAAAGGCTGAACATTGACATTTACCATTCTGTAATGAACCTTCCTTTAATATGAGTCTAAAGAATTCATAATATCTGCTTTTTTACCTCAAGAATTAGGTATAATTTCCTATAAATGAGGTGTACTGACCATGAATTCCAAAAATGAGTGTAAAACTGGTAATAACTTGGTGTTAGTTATGTTTATAAATGGTAGTAAAAAGAAGCATTAAACGTAAAAAAAGAGCCAAAAACAATAAAAAAAGAGACAAAAACGTCAGAAAAAGTGTTGATTTTTCAGGACGACAAGTACACGGTCGAATGGAAGACAACACAAGGGTTGAAACATTCTACAACCCCCTTATTTCATTTCACAGAAAAATACACTATTGTTATTGTATTGTTTAAAACGTACAAATCCACTCTTCTAAATGTGGCCTCATTTTGATCAGAAACTATCAGGACATGTTTTGCATCCTAAATACACTGATGATGCAGAGTAACTCGAAGGTACAGGAGCAACCCTTTACAAGTACTTTTTTATTTTTTTTTATTTCAATTTTTCTGCTAATGGCATTTGCTTGAACACGAATGTCCCAAATGCTTTCCAAGTCTGCATCGTCTTCATTATTGTTGTGCAACATGAGGTAAAAAAAAAAAAAAAGTGTAAACGAGATAGTGTACTTGCATCAAATGTGTTTCTCAAAACATGACTATGGCGAACAAAAACTGAATCTGAATCTGAAACTTGGTAATCAAACAGGACCATGAAGGAGACCATGGAGGGTCACTGTCACTTCTCATAAACTGGCGTGTTGTGTCTGATCAGTAGGTCAAATATCTTTCGCTGGACTAAAGTGTTAAGACAAAATCTCACACATTCTGAACTAATAATCACATGACTTTGGTTTGTTTTAATATTATAAAATACTTATATTCATGGCAAAACCAAACCTAAGACAACATTGCAAAGGCTTCACGGGAAACACTAATGCACATGCTAGAGTGGTGTGTGTGTGTGTGTGTGTGTGTGTGTGTGTGTATGTGTGTTTGAATGAGACAGGGAAAACAGTTAAGTGACTTTCCATGTGCTCTGTCATGCTTTGGGAAGAGACAGACAGACAGAGAAGAGAGTGAGAGGGAGGGAGGGAGAGTTGATGTGTGTGTTCATGAAAAGGAAGCCTGTCCAGACAGTGTGAGATGACATCATCCTTTCTAATAACTTCTGTGTGTGTGTGTGTGTGTGTGTGTGTGTGTGTGGGTGTGTGTGTGAGTAGGTGGGGGGGCGCGGCTTCAGACCATGCAGCGCTATACACACTATAAATAAAGGAACTCATTCAGGCATTCAGACACAAGCAGCAGTAGCAGCAGACTGAAGCTGAAACAACAGAGACTTGCTCTACTACATCGGACACATTTCAACCAAAAAGTAAGTAACTTTAACTGGACGTAACATTTTCATTTTTGGAATCAGATTTATACATCTAATATAAACTTACTGGCAGATTTTTCAGTCTTCCATTAAGAGCAACAAAGTCACCATTATTATTATTATTATTTTTTAAATTTGATCCAATGTGTTCCTGTTGTACTGTTACAGTAATATGGTATAACAAAAACAAAAGGAATAACAGAGTTGTCTGAAAATTTGCAAATGTGCAAAAGTACAAACCTGTCTAGATATTTGGAGATTTTGAATGTACAGTACAGCATTGAAAGAGTTATTTACAGCCATAGCCAGGGTTTTAAAAATATTGTGGTCATCTTGCAGGGTATAGCCTAAAAAACTGCCCAGATTTCTAGAAAGGGTGCTGAGGATTTAATATTATTTTAATGAGGTGGTGTAGGTGTAGTCATTTTATGCTAGGGCTGTCAAAGTGAAAGAACGAGTTAACGCAAATTCCTTTTTAATGCCACTCATTATTTTTGATGTGTGATTAACGCGCACATTTTGGGCCCCGGGCTGCTCTATAGTTTGGGAAATCAGGCAGCGATGCAGCAGTAACGTTGTGGATGGCTAGCAGAAACTAAGCTCCTTGAGCAGAAATGGATAAAGAAAAGGATCTTTAGAACGGCAAGTTGAGTTTCAAAGCCCTTCCAGATGGTTCTCTCCACAAGACTAAAGTTATTTAGTGTATACTGTCAATGTGAGCTGAGTTCTCAGCGGAGTACGTCCAATCTCAAATACCACTCCAATATTAAACACTGGAAAAAAAGTACATTTAGAACAGATTAAAAGTGTGCGATTAATCGCAAATTAACTGGACAATCATGCGATTAATCGCAATTAAACATTTTAATTGACAGCCCGATTTCATACCCATGAATGACTTTTTGGGGACATTTTAGGCCTTTAATCTACAGGACAGCTGAAGACAGGAAAGGGGAGAGAGAGAGGGGGAATGACATGCAGCAAATGGCCGTGGGTCGGAATTGAACCCACGGCCGCTGCGATAAGGACTGAGCCTAGTACATGGGGCACATGCTCAACCAGGTGAGCTACCAGGGCGCCCCGCACTGTAAATTATTTTTAATTATTATATTATTACAAGTATGGGATTCTTTTTGTGCCTTTAAGTATAGCAGTGGTGGAAAGTTACTATGTACCATAACACTTTTGAGATGGTTACTTTAACCATGGCCAGTGGCTTCTCTGAGGCTAACGCACAACATGGGAAATCAAGCGGTGTGTAGTTCTCTGTGGTGCTCAGTGAGGGCATGTGTGTTCATAGCTCGATGTGACTGCTAATGCAAACAGAGGCTGAGGTCCCAGCACTGACCTGTGATCAGCAGCAAGTCTATGATGCTGCTGCTACAGTATTAGGAGCTGCTCTACCCTCAGTACACACCATTGATGTCTGCAGTGGAACACCAATGTTACTGACGCACACATTTTCCAGTTGACACACTGACGTGAATGTATACACATCCAACACACACACACACACACACACACACACACACACACACACACACACACACACACACACACACGGCCCACGGTTAAATAGCATAGAGGGATTTATAAACAGATGCAGGCTGACTGTGATTATAATTTTTTTCTCGTTTCGTAATGCAACAATAAATGTAATATTGTAGGAATGCAAAAAAAATATTTTGGAATTTTTGAACTTTCCTAATCAGGTCTGGAATTATTTCCCGTATGATTGCATCTTTGAGGCAACGTGCATTATTTACTAGTTTTATGGAAGCCAAAGAATATCCTTGGCTTCTTTTCTTATGCCTACATTTTTATTGAACACATCTGCAATCTGTTTAGATTCTCTCTGCAGTGTTGAGCAATTCAACAAACTTACTGTTCCTTAGAAACAGAAACAAACTGTTTCCTAACACTTTCTTCATCTCTAAAGAACACGTGGGGCAACATTTTTGTCCTGGTGATATCCATTCAACATATTTTCTTCTCCTGTGGGGTTTTACTTTTAGTTGTCGAAATTCAAGTGTTTGAATTCAAACCAACCCCAATTAAACTTACACCTATTCTCTTCTTTCTTTCCCAGAATGCTTTGCGTGTCTATTTTCCTGTTGCTGACTCTGAGCAGAGTGGGGCTGGGCTCTCTGCAGGATAAACAGACTGACTTTGGCCTGAAGGTCTTCTCGCAGCTGGCCAAGGACTCTGTGGACGAGAACATGGCCTTGTCCCCGTACGGCGTGGCCTCCATCCTGGCCATGGCTCAGCTCGGTGCAGCCGGAAACACCCGCAAGGCCTTAACTGCTGCCATGGGCTTTTCTCTGCAAGGTGAGTGATACATATAGGCTAGATTCAAATAATTAGGATTAGGAAATGCGATTACTGGGAAACGAACTGTTCTGTCAATCAACTAAGTGTTTAATCAGCTAATCGTTACAGCTGGACTTGTAGGCCTATATAATGTTGGGTAGTTGGGTATGTGTTTTGTGTAAACATCTTAATTTGTAAAGTAACGAGTAACTAAAGCTGTCAGATGAATGTAGTGGAGTAAAAAGTACAATATTTCTCTCTGAAATGTAGCGGAGTAGAAGTAGAAAGTGGCATGAAAAGAAAAGACTCAAGTAAAGTACAAGTACCTCAACATTTGTACTTCCACCACTGGTTTTGAAAGGTACTTCATAAATAACTTACTTACTTACTTACTAACCATGAAACAACATCCTCCTCCTCTCGCCTCTCCTGCAGAGCGAGGGATGTCCCGGCAGCAGCGTCTCCTGCAGCGGGACGTTTCCAGTGAGGAGGGGGTGGAGACGGCCAGCGCGGTCATGGTGGAGAGGAAGATGAACCTGGAGAAGGGATTCTGCAGGGCCCTGGCCAAGGCCTTCCAGACCCACCCTAATCAGGTGGACTTCAGCAAGCCAGAGGAGGCAGTCCGCATCATCAACTCCTGGGTCTCCGACCACACTGCAGGTAACTCCCACCGACTGGCTGACAGCATGTCGTCTGCACCATTCTCCAAAGCACTCCTCTGCAATTCTGTTTGAAGTGGCCTTTCTGCTTACATCTTATAGCCTACACTATTGGAAGTGAAATCCTACTGTTCCAGTAGTGTATATGAGAGTGTTTCAGTATTGTGTGACAGCATTTCACTTGTAGGCTATATGTGTGAGGTTTCGGTATAGTACTGCATATGAAAGCATTTCAGTAGTGTGTGTGAGAGCATTTTACTTATATGTGTGTAAGGGAATTGTGAATAATCTCCCTGATGGCCTCTCATACTTTGGGACTTTTTTCATATCTTTACTTTTCGTTTCAACTTATTTTAGTTTCTTATAATTTGTATTGCTTTAGTGTTTATACTTATTTATATATACAAATGGTAAGTTTATTGTTTTTTATGTTCATAATGATGTATACCGTATATTTATTAATTTTAATTAGTGATTGATAGTTTTAAACATTTCATCAGACATTCCTTATTTTATCCATATTTGATTTGTCTTAGTCATCACTAAATCCACTTCTTTATTCTCTAAATCCAGTTTTTTTTCTTATCTCTTTTTTTGTTTTTTGCCTGCTGTTTTTAAGACCTTTGGATTGCATTTTGTTATGTTTGAAAGGTGCTGTATGAATAAATCTTGATTGATTGATTGATTGATTTTCTTCTGCAGGTGCCATCCCTGAGTTCCTGGCATCTGGATCTCTGTCTGATGAGACCCGTCTGGTCCTCCTTAACGCCCTCGACTTCAAGGGCCTCTGGAAGGTTCCCTTTGACTCCAAACTGACCCAGGAGAGGATGTTCCACTGTGCCAACGGCAGCAATGTTCCCGTGCACATGATGAGACTCACCAACCGCTTCAACTATGGTAGGTTCAACCAATGACTCAATGCACTTTATTTCAATTTTGCACTGGGTTCCAAAGATGGCAGACTTTGTCCTACTTGAAAAAAATACAAACAAAATACATCAGTCTCCTTCTCCTTAATCAACAGGCGAGTTTGTGACTGCCGACGGGGTGGACTACGATGTCATTGAGGTTCCATACGAGGGAGACTCACTGAGCATGCTCCTGGTATCACCCTTCGAGCCCGAAGTTCCACTGAGCGCGCTCAGTGCCGATCTGAGCAGCCAGCGGATTAAGCAATGGAGAATGGAGCTGAGGAATGTTAAGAGACAGCTGGCCATGCCCAGGTGAGGGAGACAGGCTCAGACTGTTTGTTGGTAGCTAACATGAAATTATTTAGAAAATACTTTCTCATAAACTTAGTGGAGTTTCCCAGTCGTTGTGACATATTGATCCTTAAAGGCTTTAAGTAACCAGGAGGAAAACTGAGGATTTGTGTGTGTGTGTGTCGCAGGTTTACTCTGAACTCTGAGGTGGATTTGAAGACTGCTCTGCTTAACATGGGTCTGGGAGACATGTTCAACCTGGCTACTGCTGACTTCACACGCATCAACAGTAAGTTAACCTCCTATACAGTAGGAAGTCTATATAAAGAGGAAGAATACAGCGATGTCAGCGATAGATTTACTAAACAACAGCCTTGGACCTGGAAAACATTTAAATGCTGATGAAACAAGGAGACAAAAACTTGGAAAAAGACGGTAGAAATAAGGAAGGAAGGCAAGAATAGATCGATAATATTAACAAAAACTTCGGAAAAGAAACCGTAGAAAGAAGCAAGGCAACACTAGGGCGACAAAAGTGACAAACAGTTCAAATAAGCCACAAACTTTGAAAAAAGTGACAAACTTGGAGAAAAAAAAAAAGACAGTAGACAAAATTGGGTGCGAGGCTGAGCACTTCCTGTGGGCCTGGTATAGTGCCTTCAGATGAACTCTGTATCTAATCAGTGTGTGTTTCTGCCCTCCAGCTGATGAGAGGCTGTGTGTGTCGAAGGTTCTGCAGACAGTGAAGATCGAGGTGAATGAGCAAGGAACCAAGGGAGCCGCAGCAACAGGTAGGCCCAACACTAAATCTCACCCATCCCCCTCCTTTAAGACTTAAGAGCAAGGGATCCCACAGCTACACATACAGACTCTGACCTGTTTTTCATTCCTTCCCTCCATTAGCTGCGGTGATGTTTTCTCGCATGGCGGTGGAGGAGATTACTCTGGACCGACCCTTCCTCTTCCTCATCCAGCACAAACAAACAGGTAACACTCTTATTACGTTTTATTTTGAAATCCCATTTTTAGCAGTCCCAAAAACGGTGTGCACGGTTTTTATACGGTTTCCGTGATGAACAATGCGTTTCCCCGGCACGGTGTGAAAAGGCTTTGTTTTCTCTCGTTTGGTGGGCGTGTCTCTCGTTGCCAGACCTTCCTCCACAGCACTGCAGAGGAAGGTCTGGCTAGTCCACGCAGCATTCCGGGATGGGAGAAAAACCTGCTCTGGTTTATTGGCATTTCTTTAAACCAATCACAATCGTATTGGGCGGTGCTAATCGCCGGACGGAAGCCACGGTGCCTCTGCAAAATAGCCTCGGGAAGGAACTTGTTTTGGTGGAACGTGTGTACGTTCAAAAGTAGTTTTAGTCGTGCAACAGAAAACTCAGATTGGACAGATAGTCTAGCTAGCTGTCTGGATTTACCCTGCAGAGATCTGAGGAGCAGTTATCCATAGTCCTCAGAAATCCACCGGAGGTTAGAACGCCAACACAAAAAAAGAGGAAGGTAACGGACATCCGGCTGAAAAGAAGGACATACGGCGGAATCTCCAGCGGCAACAGAGCAATCCCGGAAGGTGGAAGGTCGTGGATATAGACTACTCGTTTATTGGCTGCGTCACAGGTGTTCTCTGTCAAATCGAGACTATCTCTCCACAGAGTTACTGTACATATTCCATATGTATTGGGGACTGACCCACGTGGCCCATGCTCGGGGCATAAAAGGCCCAGGCGTGCACGGGGTCACTGATTTACAGTGATTGGAACGGTCCCCGGATGGCCTTGCCCTGGAGAGATAGTCTCTTGACTCAGAGAACCAAGGTTACCGAACGATAGCCAGTAATAAAAAGGCAGAGCACTTGCGCACACAACGGGGTGTTCGACACACCAACGTTTCAGTTAAAAAAACAAAACAATGTATTGCTACATTTTGTCGGGGCTCAACACGTCCCAGGTGTGGTGTGTCTAATGTTTCAATTCCTGTGTTCAGGTGCTGTTCTGTTCATGGGCCAGTTCAACCAGCCTCAACAACAATAAGACCTGCCTTCATTCCAGTGTGTCTGACTACTGCTGCTCATACTCCACATAATGACCACACACATGGAGACCACACCGGACCTACTGTCCAGGCTTCATTTGACTTCTTTTGACTCGACAGACTTATTCACTGAGCGCTTTATATTTATAAAGTAGGCTACTTAATATACAAGAAGACTGGGAGCAAAGGGTTAACATGACAGACATTGGGAACATGATTGACTGAGGATTTATATGTTTGCTGTTAATTTATTACCCTAAATGTTTCTGGTTGACAAGACAGAAAGAAATATGAAGGAAAGTTACTGTCTGACACAACAGGCACCGATGCACTGCATAAGTACCCAGAATAGATATATTTTTAATCTATGTTTACATGTCTTTCTAATGTCTTTTTTTTATTGCCTTGTTGTTGCTAAATTACGTTTGTATTTTGCTGTATTTATATTTATTAAAATACTTTTGTTTTTACAAACATGCAGTCTGTGATTTCTGAAGTGCTGAGATCTGTGGTAGGTCAACACTGACCTCTTGTGTTAAAGTCATGACGCTGCAGTTTTAAAACAACACGGCCATGCTTTACACCCACTTGTAGTTTTTCCTCAATCGCTTTGACACAATCGTCGAATGAGTATTGAGCTTCGTCAAACTATGACTATTTATATGATCAGTGAGTCAGTTGTTTACATGACTCTAGTCATTTGTCATTGCTTTGGCACAAAATGCATGGAGTAAGTCTTGCAGGTCAAAATAGTTTGCATTAATTTGCTATTGAATCGTATTACTCTGAAATGCAACTATACACAATTACACGTTCATTGTGTAAATTCCTTCATGCAAACAAATAACATATATATTAGATACATAATAGGTAGGTAACCATCCCCCCTTTCAGAGTACACTGTCATTAGACAAGATGTTTTTGCATTTTGACTGTCTTGGTCTAAGCAATGATAAAGGAACCTTTTGTATAGAATGCTATGATTTATTGATTGATGGATTTATTCATATTTTAAACAGGAGTCAATTATTTGGATTTGTTTCAGTTTATGTTTTTGTTTCAGTAAATGTGCCAAAGTGATTGAGAAAACTGTGATATACTGATATATATATAGTTCACTATATATATTAATAAACACTACATAGGGAATAGTGAGTGAGGGAATGAGGGAACGGTTTCCAACACAGCTATTGTACACAAGTGTAATGTGGAAACTTAAACCTCCAGGTCACATACACCAAGACTTTTCAGTAAAGCAGGAAACACCTTGCTGTTCGGTTGAGATGCTATATAAATACGGCAGTATCCAAACACTCAATCCACAGAGAAATGCACACAGCCTGTATTCAGAAACTGTGCCATTAAACGAGCCGTCCGGCCTTCCGTGTACCGTGCAGCTACAGTGCCGTTACAGTCATTACCCGGCTGCAATGATGTTGCAGAGACTCTGAGAACGCAGATGTGGAAGACCAGGAAACGCTGGAGAGATCGATCGATCGATATATAGATAGATAGATAGATAGATAGATAGATCTCTTGTTACCTTTAATAATGACTTTGGAATGTGTTTTTTCCAAGCTTTTCATTTTGATGTGCATTACCTGCTGATTTGACATATGGTTGCACATGCACACAAGCACAGTTACAAAACATCAGGACACCATTTCATTCAGCTTAAAATGGTTTATTTCTTTATAAAATTACATTCACACATTGAGTCCCTTTAGCCTGCATGACTTTCCTACACCAGGGCCCCTTGTCTTGCCCTCTCTTACTCCAAACAACTTTTAACAAGAGATTTCAAATCAAAATCTTCACTCTCTTTCACAAGAACTAATTTATGAACAAGACAACCACCAAATTGATTAAGTCATTGCATATGATGAGCCGATTGACCAAACACAAAGTTCAAACTGGGCATTAAATACAATCTCACCCAAGGCAGACAGGAAAAAAAACATTATTCAACACACTATTCAAAGTCTCTTTGGAGGAGGAAAGGGGCAGCAGAGGTCGGGGTTAATGATAAAACCTTAGGAAGGTGCATGCTCAAATGTAGAGAAATATGTGGAGGAGGATAATAACGCTTTTAAGAGCCCCTATTATACTCCTACTAGAATAGATTTGCATGCTGTGATGTTCAAAAAATATTTTATGTTTCTCATACTGCCCATTGCAGCAGCTCCTCTGTCTGAAACACTGTCTGAGCTCTTGGCCCGCCTTCCTGAAAAGCCCAGTCTGCTCCGATTGGTCAGCTGGCCCACTCTGTTTCGATTGGTCAAGGCAGCACCAATGGACAGCACATCTGGAAAACTGGGCTGGCTTTGTCAATCAATTACATCACTAATAGAGGATTTTCAAACAGGAATATGGGCGAGGTGTTTCAGACAGTTGATAAAAATTCTGTGGGAGAGAAAGCTCCATTTGGAGGTGAAATGTTTTTTGTACTCGATACATCTATTACATGCACGAGTAACTATATAACACACTAAAAGACAGGAAATATCCAAAAAAGCATAATAGAGGCTCTTCAAACAAATTGCTCGCCAGAACTTCAAACATCTAGAAGCCACTTTTCTGAAGGCAAAATCAGGGTGCTCTGCTAACTTTCTGAAAGAGACTATGGCCAGGTGTGTGGAGGTGTGAATGTTAACCTCCGTTATTTCACGTGTGTACAACAGTGTGCAACACCAGAAATGCTTTCAAAATAGACACCGTCTGAAAGTTTGAGCCGTTATTGCGTCACGACTATAGAAACTAAACAGTTGGAGAGAGATCGGGAAAGCAGCGGGAGCGGGACGCAGCCAGGAGGAGGCAATAACAAGTTTGCTTTTAGACGTGGCCGGACAACATATAGTTTTTTTTAAAGCAAACTAGGACATTTAGGGCCACAAGAGCAATATATATTTAAATTGTGAGATTCAAATTAAAAGTGTGAAGAAAAGGCAAGACTTAAAATTAGGATTTCTAAAATGTTTAGAGAAATACTGAATCTCAGAACTCAAACATTTTGCCCCTAATGCTGCTCCGCGCGCACATCAGCTACAATCTGGTGTCTTGGTTTTGCAGCAGTTTTTCATCATATCATACCTCTTGTGTCCCCCCCCCCCCCCAGTTGTTCCACCACATGCTGACACAGAAAAAAATCAGATCACACAGTGAGCCCTTAACACGGACTGACATTCAGAGTTGAGCGGAGGGAAACCAAGGATTAGTCACTGCGGCGCTGTGGCTGAACTGACTCTTTGAGACAGGTTCAGGCTCAGTGTCCTGCTGACGACCCCGACATTTTCTTATGTTTTTTTTTTTTTTTACAGGAGGTACGCCTGCACACAGGTCACATTTGAGGATGTTGTTCTTCTTAGAGAACATAGTGTTGCAGTCCAGTATTTACGCAGAATTTCTCTTAATAAGCAAGCAACGTGATCAGCAGGTCACATAAGAGCAGAAAAGAAAGAAAATTAATTTCCTAGAAATCAGGAGATGTCTATCCAGAACTCCTGAGAGGACATTATATAAATGAAAAAAATAAATGAAACATGCATACATTTTGAGGCAATAGAAGGAAGATTTTTCTCTCTAGGATTATTGGAAAATGTAACAAAACCCTAGTGACAGACACTGAAACAATATCTGGAATTAATATTGTGATATAGCTTCAAAGAAAATAGTTTCCAAAAAATATCCATTTCAGCTGAATCAAATGGTCATTCATACATTCTTCCTAAGGTAGCACATCACCCAGCCCTATTTTAGATGAAATAGTTTTATGAAAGCACTGACAGTGATATACATCGTCACAGTATCAATAGTAACGTCAAGACAAACAGGTTTTTGTAGAGACAGCCTAGCTCTAAATCAACAGTCTATGGGGAGGTAATAGAAAACTTAGGAGCTTGGTAAGAAATAGGATTTTATGAATATTTCAGATACATTAATTTCAAGAACGTTTGCAGAATTTTGAGAAACATAGATAAGACTGCTTGCAATCATTTATTTCCTGAATAGTTTTCTAGGAAGAAATCTGCTCCACTATACAGTTTATGAACCCATGCTAAAGTTGACTAAGAAGAGGAATAAAAAAAAGAATCCTCTTTTGGAAATTGATCTTAATGCCTTAATTAAAAAAATAGGAAAAATCCAACCTTTAAAGACACCAATTTTCTTTGTGAATGAATAATGTATCATAAATAAATAAATGTTCTTCCTTAAAATACAGGGGGCATAAGTAAATACACCCCTATGTTAAATTCCCATAGAGGCAGGCAGATCTTTATTTTTAAAGGCCAGTTATTTCATGGATCCAGGATACTAGGCATCCTGATAAAGTTCCCTTGGCCTTTGGAATCAAAATAGCCCCACATCATCACATCCCCTTCACCATACCTAGAGATTGGCATGGGGTACTCAAACCAGCTATTAGGCTAACTGAAATAAAACCATGCCAATCTCTAGGTATGGTGAAGGGTATGTGATGATGTGGGGTTATTTTAATAAAAATCTGCCTGCCTCTATGGGAATTTAACATAGGGGTGTATTTAAGGAAGAACATTTATTTATTTACGCTACATTATTCATTCACAAAGAAAATTGGTGTCCTTGAAGGTTGGCTTTTTCCTAACTTTTTTTAAGGCATTAAGATCAATTTCCAAAATATGATTTTTATATTCCTCTTTTTAGTCAACTTTAGCATGGGTTCATAAACTTATGAGTGCCACTGTATATGATGGCCATATTCTGAGCATTTGTACAAACCCAACATCTGATTGCAAAGAAGTTTATAGTAACTCGTCCCTGTCCACAGCCTTTTAGAACGTAAACATGTCATGCATAAGATCACGCCAGCACACAAACACACTAAGTAAATTCAACATACAGTTCACATATTGACGCCAGGTTTCCCCCAGTGTATTGCAGGCCTGGTGGCTATCAGGCTTAAGCCACTGGCAATTATTTTGTAATATTATTTTAAAAATGTTTTTTTTAACTGCAGTTACAGTGGGGCGGCTCGGTTGGAAACGTAGTCATATTTTGACATTAGCTTTCAGCGCTGACTTAATGTAGGGCCATATGAAATCTGTCTTATAGCTTTTTGAAATTCTCAATTTCCTGATTCCGTCTATGATTCTGTCATCACAGAAACTATTGGGCTCTAAATTATCGCTGCATTCAGTCTGTGTCTAGTCTCCAGCCGGGCCCTTGTTGAAAAAGAAAAAAAAAAAAAGACACTTGCCACCGGGCTTAACAACTTTTCTGGAGGAAACCCTGCACTCTGTATTATTGGTGTGAGTAGAGTTGGGTTCTGATTGCTGTGCCTGTTTTGGATCTAGTTCCAGAATATTTGGTCTTGATGAACATTTATCATGATTATCGGCAACAGATTATTTCAACTGAAGTCAATTTATGTTAACTCTTGAACCCCCACGCCCAAGTAAACATTAATTTACATCATGTCAATAGTTTCAGTTTGTCATTTTGATAGTCTGACTTCCAGTACTTGGATCGATAAAATAGAAAACAAGTTTTGCAAAGTAAGTAGATTACATTTATTTAAAGTTGGGTTTGGATTATTTTTGTAAATTTGGTTACAAATCTTGAAAGCTGATGTATACGAAAAAGATTTGGATTCAAAGAGTGGAGTCAATTCTGGATTCAGATTCAATAAAATGCTATCAATCCCCAACCCTACGTGTGACCATAGCCATGAGAGGTATGTGCATTTGCTCGACCGACACTAAATGATGTCTGATTTACAAGCCGATCTGGACTATGTCAAATGAAGGCTGTTGAGCTAGAAAAAAAACAAAACAAAACAACAACAAAAAAAAAACATCTTTCCACTTCATCAAGGAAACCATGTTTATACAGCGCGTTGCTAGACCTAACCCCAGTGTTTCCCACAGAATTTGATTCTATTTGTGGTGGTAGCTGACCCGGGGTGGGAGAGTGCACGTGTGGAAAGAGGTGCAGACTTCTTATATTAATTGTACTGCAAATCATTTTATGGAAAATTCTGCAGGTAACAACAAAGTCAGGTTCATTTGATTAGTATGAACAGGGCACAACCATATCTTTTTCCCCAAGGAGCACATTCTACTCCTCAGTTGAAAAATGTAGGAGTGACTTCATTGATTGTGTGGCGGGCTGCAACAAATATATCAACGTATGGGAAACACTGCAAACCCTGACCTGAAACCTGAGGTATGGACCCACTGTGACCATGGTGCTAAAGAATACTCTTAGCACTTTGCTTAAATTAAATGACATTTTAAAGCCCAGTCCAGACCAAAGACCTGCCAGTTCACACCAATGTGACGAGACGGTATATCATCTCCAAAGGAACAGCTCTTTGTACTTTTGTTCTAACTTCCGACTTCTTGTTGTGTCTAAATATGAATGTTACTAAGTAGTGATTTCTACAGCCGCATTTCTAGTACTGAATAGGCAAAAACGTTTTATTTAAGCAATTCATGATTTGTTCTATCGCCGCTCCCTCTCTTCAGTCACTCTCTAGCTCGATCGACCACATACCATGCCCGTGTGCGCTTGTTGATCCTCAGTCTAAAACTCTGGTGTTTTTCGACCAGATGGCAGTTTGTAACATAGAAATAAAATAGATTATGGATCATTTTATTTCTAGAGTTTGTAGTTGACTTGACCAGCTGACTTCTCTATTGGCTGTTGAAACGGGGGACATCCCTTTTGTTCTAAAACCAGCCTCTGGAGACCTGACCAGCTGAGTCGCAGCAGCGACACCATCAGCTGGTTTGAGTCAAGCTGAGACGGGGCCGGTTCAGACCGCCGCAACTTTTCCCTGTGACGTTCTAAAACGGTTTAGTCTTCTCACGAATCTTTGGTCTGAACTGGGCTTAACCAAGTTGAACAAAGCACCACTTGCAGGCAGAGCATTCATATGTGATCTTGCTCTTTACCTTTACTGACCTCCATCACTCTAGCACCGGCTGCTCATCTTGCCTAAGATGCCATTTCAAACAGAGATCAAATTTAGATCACCAACATCAGTAACAACCACACATTCAAAATGATTAAACATTATAAAAGCATGTACCATTGTCTAAAATTCCGTTTATTCTAGTTGCCTTGGAATTTCAGTCCCAACAGTAGTACCAGTCAGTAGTACCAGCAGAACAATGTCAAGTTCCAAACTCACCGCTAAACTCTTATCCCCCCCCCTGCTCCGTCTCAGTGGCTGCTTCCTGCTGTCTGGGAGGAAAACTACATGGCGTGTGACTCTCAGTTGCACTGTGTTAAATTGCATAAGACAGACTTGACATTTCCATCTCGTCTGGTACATCAAGTCCACTTGTGGTACATATGCATGGCTAATATGTAAACAAGGCTGTGATGCAAATCTCAAAATGTCTTTGGTTCAATATTCACAATCCACAATGCAGTCCATCCCCACTGGGCCCGCTGAAAGATAGGCCAATCACAGATATAGGAATAACTTCCAAACAGTACAACTCTGCCTTTATGAGAAAATTAAAAACAAATATTTTAAAACATCAAGTGTAGTTCAAATAATTGTAATAATATACTGAGAGGGGTGTTTCTGACAACACCTCAGGATTATTAGAACATTTAGAGAGTGGGGCCAGAAAACAAAGGACAATTCTGTTTCGTTACAACCTCTGTCGTCTGTGATAGTCATGGCCCTCAATCCTATTGGTTATAACGTAACTGGTAGGAACGATGGGCAAAATGACAAAAATCAGACCTAAATAATGAAAATGACCCTTTACACAAACTAAGCCTACAAAAAAAAAAAAAAAAAAAAAAAAAAACTTAAAGAGAATAACTATATGAACACAACTTTTGCGGTCATGACTGGAAATATGTTAACATGGATCCTGTGTGACACACCCGTTATATTGGTAAGAACACACTTCAGTGGAGGTGTGTGCTATTTTCCTCATTTCATGTTACCACACACATAACCAATTTTAAAAAAACAGATCATATAAACACAGAATTTCACTTTAAAAAGTTGTATTCTACATTTTTCTGATTGTCACCAAATCTTATGTGCAGAACCAAACCAACAATAAATGTATCTAAGTATGTGCGTTTGTAGCTAGTTGTACGTTCCATTTACCTCTGAACTCGGAGCCGTGAGTTAACGTCACACCCGAGTTGACCCCGTTCCATTAAAACAAGTCGGATTTCAAACAGTGGGGTTAAAAGCCTGATAAGATCTTCTTCCTCTGCCACAGAGCTCCATTGTTGTCAAAAACTATTAAAACCCATCAGTAAGTCACACTGTTGCACTGGGTGACAAGTTCCTTCATTACCACACACACACACACACACACACACACACACACACACACACACACACACACACACACACACACACACACACACACACACACACACACCTTTGACATTTCTAACATTTCGAACAGTGGTATATTCGGATTCAGTCGCACATACACCGTCCTGCTGCCAGAGATAACTACTACACTAGAACTGCAAATGTGGATTAATCCGCCGTTGAATATAGTCCCCAACAAAGCAACTAATTGTATAAACTACAGTAGCAAGCTGTTTTTTGTTTTGTTTTTTTTAAATGAATTTAAAAACATGAACATCTTGGGCAAGAACCAATGTGCTCGGAGCTGAGTGTAACCGACAGCTTAGGGAAGTCAGAGAGTTTTGCGTGCGAGATGAACTAACACGTTAGTGTTGGTGTTTTCATGAGAATTGATGAAAATACAAAAAACATGAAATAGCATCAGACTCATTATTTAGGTGATGCCCCTTTTATCTAATTACCCATTCCCTGACCTAGTCTCAGTCCACTTGCAGTGCCTGACTAACTTTAAAAATCTGAACACACAACCCCCCGCTGCCACACACGTTTAAATGTATCCCATTTCCTCTACCCCACGCTCTTATCTCACACACACACACACACACACACACACACACACACACACACACACACACACACACACACACACACACACACACACACACACACACACACACACACAAGTCAATGCAAGGATCTTCCATTCTTAACTGAGTCTCCTCCCCCAGTTAAACACTGTACAGCAGTCGCCAGAACCAAAGACACCCATAACCAATGCTGTCAGTCCAAGCAAGTTCAATCCCAGATTGTGTCTCCCCCCTCCCCCCCACCCCTCTCAACCAGCCCTCCGCCTTATAGTATCTATAGTCTCTCACACGGCTGCTGTGTACTACGCCAGGCCCATCTCCTCCAACACACTCCTGGGGGACTCGTCCTCCTGTCAAAAGGAAACACAGAGACGTTAGGATAGAGGACTCATTTAAAAAAAACATGTATATCACACCGCTACAGTCACACTTTCTTCCAATCACGTGACATTATGGCATTATGCAACCGTTAAACATTCAGAAATGTCGAAAGCAAAACAAACAATGCAGTCTACGGCAGCCAGAGACCATCTAAGGTAGGATATTAAACCTCACTGTGTCTGTGGCTCTGAGCACTTAAAAAAAAACTGCCATTCACTGAAAGCTGAAGGTCTGTTTAGATCCATAATCTTCAAAAATGATGGCACCGCTTGACACGCAATATTTACACACAAGTAAACGACAAACATTTGTGTTGTGACTCTAAGCTTTAAATATACTGCATGTTTTTGTCTCTCTCTTTATGTCTCTCTCTCTTTTACATGCCTGCTCCTTGCTGTAATAATGGACTTTGCAGCACCCAGTGGTAGCTGTGGGAACAAAGCTGTGCATAAGGTGTAGCAGGTGAGGTTTGCATTTAACCAATGCTTTAATGTTAAAAAAACACTGCCCATGATTGCTGCACCTGTATTCACCTTCTATATGAGATGCTCTGTTGGAGCGCCTGTCTCTTTGAGCTCCCCCCCGAAAAAAAGCCCAGTCTGCTCTGATTGGCCAGGGTGTTTCCTGGAATCTGCGCTCCGCCACCTCGCTGTTGTTTCACTATCAGCTGGAACTACTGCAACGGAGTATATAGCAGGACTTTGTACCGTGAAAAACCAAATACTACACAACCGGACATGTCCCAGCAGTAAAGTGACCCGAAATTTGGGAGAAATGACCAGCATTGCCCGCCAAGATTACAGCTATGTCGCGTTAGCATGCAGCTACTTAAAAGTCAGCAGTATGCTAACGTTAGATTGTAAAGGAACAAAGCAGCATTTTCTACCGTCAAAAATCGTAGATAAAGGCTTCTCAACAGGAACGCAACCCAAAATTGGCAGCCAAGATGACATTTTTTACTGCTGTTAGCATGTAGCTACATGCGACAATGTTAACAGCTTAAACAAAAGTCCTGCCTACCTGGAGCAGATGACCAATCATAGAACCGGCTTGGAGTTGCATAACCGGAGCGTTCAGAACAGTGGGAAATCTGAACCTTTTAGCTCACAGGGATATGTTTACCTCATTATTTGAGGTTTGCTTTGGCCACGTTTAACATGAGAATCTGACATTATGACATTGTAGATATGACAGACAATACGGAAAAGCATAATATGTGCCCTTTAAACAATAGTAGTGTCTGCAAAAAAATAAATGATTTTGCTGTTGGGGCTTCCTCATTATAGAGGACGCCTTGTCTGAAATAAAGACAGACGCCGCTAACATCAGTAGAATTTCAGTGAAATGTTCCTGGTATTTAAAAAAACACAGGTCAATGGCATCATTTACTAGGGCTGCAAAGATTAATCAATTACAGTAGTTGTCAACCAGTAAATTAATCACCAACTATTTTGATAATTGAGTAATCGGTTTGAGTCATTCTAAGTGAAGAAAAAAGTCAAATATGTTCCATTATGTTTGTGATAACCTGCTAACTGATGTAGAAAGAAGGGAAAGCCTAAAGGCCAGGGTACCTCCTGCAGTAGGTCAGCCTGTTCGATGGCTTTGAGGACGCTCTTCTTAGACGTATCCTGGATCTCTCCTCCCATCAGGAACTCATCAAGGATGAAGTAGGCCTTCTCAAAGTTAAAGATGATGTCCAGCTCACATACCTGCACAAACACAAACAGGGCATCAATGCTTGCTACAGCGAGGTTTTAATTCTTCACATGCTTATTGGGGGGGTAACCCTCTCACTTACTGTAACTTTGTAATATTAGATCAGCAGTGTTAAAACTAGGGCTGCACAATATATCGTTATTTTATCGTCATCGCAATATCAACTGATGCAATACACACATAGCGAAAGGCTGCGACTAATCGCGATAGACACTCATGATTTCCTTTCGTTTCTTGCAATTTGTTGTATTTTAGCAGAATACTGAAAGCAGCAGAACTGAGTACACTTTAGCATCTTTATTTATTGCACGTAATATCATTATTGTGATATTCAACAACGTTATCGCATATCTTCCTCACATCGTGCAGCCCTACTGTAGATGAAAACCAACTACAGAAAGCAAACGGAGCAGGAACAACGCAGGGATTCACAGATTTTTGACTTACACTGCCAAAGTATTTATCCAGAAGCTCTACAAAGCGGTGGATGACTTCCAGTGTGATCAGCTCGTTGTCCTGCTCTTCGATTGCACAACAGAAATACAGGCTGGCGTACCTGTACACAATTACACACGCACATACAACATATATATATATATATAACAATATAAATAAATCTGACAAAATTAGGGCTGGATATAGTTAAAAAATGTTCAATAGTGATATCGCTACCAATACCGTGACATTGATACCGGTTCTGGTTCGATACCAATTTTATAAAACAGAAAGAAATAACATTACGTCACAAGTCTTTTAATTTATTTTTCAGCTCCTACAAGTTGAGTACTGTCTGTGTAACGTAGAGTTTTTCCTGCGTGACTCTACGACGTGTGATGTTAGACAGCCTATCACAAACATAGGTCTTCATAGAAGCATGCTGCATGCTTATTGGCTCACTGACGCTGATGAGATTTACTCCTTAGGTTTTGAAATTGGGTATTGAATGACGAGGCATCTTTCCATACTTTAGAGGCAATTTGGTCGGTGCCTAAAAAGTATTGAAACCGGTACCCAGCCCTAGACAAAATGAATTCTTCTCCATGGCAGAGCTGGAAACAAGACTAAAACAGGCCCTTTTTTAACCAATTGAAAACATGCACATATAGGCAACCACTGTGTCTACATGACACCAAAGCTAAAAGTGTTTGAGCTACAGTTCCTTTTAATTGCCACTAGATGCTGCCTCAGAGGAAACAGACTAATGGATTTTACTGTACGGACGCCGCTTCTGTTTAGCGCTGGGCGATATGGAGAAAATCAGATATCATGATATTCTTGACCAAATACCTCGATAACGAGATTGCGGTGGCATACAATGGCATTTTTGATAAATAATAATCAGTAATGCAGATACAATGACTAAATGGGTAAAGACGAATAAAAGAACAACTAGAACAGTCTGGAAAGTTCAGAAAATTATATCACTTTTGCTGGCTCATGGCCTTTTTTGATGCCTTCATTCCGTTACTCATTTCCTGCAAAGCCTTTTCATGCCGAAGCTCTTTGTACATCTCCTGAATACGTTGTCTCAGATTGTTGTTTTGCTGGCTATTTGCCTCTTTCTCAGATTCTGCATTCATATGCAGATATCCGTTTATTGAGATAACTAAACTATCAGTTGACATTTTGTCTACCTGCACTTCACCTTCACGCAAAGTAAACAGTTAAGACGGTTGTCCAGAATACACGGTAACACCGCAACCATGTGAATTATTGCAAAAAAAAATCACACATCTACGGTTGTTGAATTGGTGGTTTTCCGTTATGCTTTCACCGCACAAAAAAAGTGAAAAAAAGTTTGGGAGCACACTAGGACAACCTTTTGCATCATGTTTTGGGGTTATTAATCTGCTGATGCGTTCTATAAAACACCAAAATATCCAAGAGCCCAAGATGACTTCATTAAATGGCATGTTTTGTCCAACCAACAGTCTAAAACCCAATATTATAGAAATATACTACAACCTAAGACTAAGACATATATTCAGAACCTAAAACTCACATTTTTGTTTGAAAAAAGCGATTAATTATCAAAATAGCTTCCCATTCATTCTGTTTGTCATGGTTTATTTTAGTAATTCATTCCCTGTTTCCTTGTGGTTTACTGTCATGTGTTCCTGTATTCTGTTGTATTTTACCCTGTTCCATCCGTGTGTATGTTTCATGCTTCAGATTCCTGTTTTACTTTGTAGTGTCCGTTTCTCCTGCGTCATGTCTTGTGTTACTTCCTGCCTTGTGTTTTCCCCGCCTGTGTGATTGTCTGCCCCGCCTTGATGTGTTCCTCTTGTTACTCCCCTCGTTACCTTGTGTATTTAGACTCTGTTCTTTCTTTGTCTGTTCGTCGTTGTTTCTCCCGGTGTTATTCCCTTAACAGTGGATGCACATTTGACATTTAATTAGACAAAATGCCAGGCAATAAACGAGTTAACAGGAGGTTTCTGGCAAATGGTAGAGCTTCTACTGCTAGTGCAGTGTTGCCTCAGTCTCCACTGCAGGAAATCCCTCTGTGCTCACCGCATCACCCACCCACGCACACCCCGCTTCGTTTACTTAGCCCACCTCTGCGTTCTGCTCTTCTACAGTAATGAGCCCTGACACACACTGATCTCTGTGTGTGAGTGTGTATAATACTCACGTTGTGGGGACATAAATCACATGTGGATTCACCCTCCTTTTAAGGACAAAATGCAAGTCCTCATGAAGTAAATCATTACATTTTACGGTGAAGGCAGTGGTCGGGTTAGGGTGAGTCTCCAGGAAATAAATGTAAGTCCATATAATGTACTCTAAGTGATGGAAGCCCGACTGTGTGTGTGTTGATTGGATTCTCTGCACTGGGATCAAAACCCAGAGATTATAGAGCCTATATAGTGCAGCATTTTACAGGGTTTTATTCAAATAAAAGTTATTGAGTGTGAAAAGTGATTCATTCAATTTGAATTTAAGTTGCATATATAAAGTCAAAGTTAAAAGGGCCATTTTGTTCCATTTCCTTATTCTGGCATTTAATGAGACTTTTTTTTTTTTTTTTTTTAAATCAAAAATAATCTTAAAATCTTAAATTAAATGACATGATTTATTGATAATTCATTTACATAAAACAAGTTCACATGCCAGGAAAAAAAATGAAAAAAGCCAAATGGGCATTTAACACACACACACACACACACACACACACACGTATGTACGTATGTGTATATATATATATATATATATATATATATATATATATATATATATATATATATATATATATATATATATATTAACACCCTGTCTCTTTTTTGTGTGAGAAGAAATTAATTAAAGGTGGTTTAGGTTTTTAGCCCTGTGCATACTTTAATTCAATCTGTATTGCAAGATAAAGCTTTTACTCTGAAAATCACCGTGCACCGGAAGATTAATTGTTGAGACTAACCGTTGCAGCTCTATCTCATCTCACATTTTAGAAATTTAACAAGAACTGATGTTTACACTTACTAAACAGTGGATGAACATTTGACATTTAAATAGTCAAAATGCCAGGCAATAAAAGGGTTAACCGTAGGTTTCTGGCAAACGGCAGAGCTTCTGCTGCTAGTGAGGTGTTCCCTCAGTTCATCCCCACTGCAGGAAATCCCTGTGTGCTCGCCGCATCACCCACCCACCTGCCCACGCACACACTGCTTTGATTGGTTAGCCCACCTCTGCGTTCTGCTCTTCTACAGTAATGAGCCCTGACACACACATCTCTGTGTCTGTGTGTTTACATCAATGACGGTGGACTGCTGGGTCTCACCCTTTCCACCCACCTAAAATCGAATGCGGCTCAGCCCACGGACAAACAGAGGAGAACTTCTCATTGGTCCGTGGGAGGTGAACTAAAGTAAAGAGTAGACACACTCAAACCAAAGAATCTGCTGCTAGTTGGCTTTAAGACTTTTGTTTGGAAATGGAAATCAATTCATCCCCGTTTTTAAGTGCCTCTTGTCGGTCGACAGAAAATAATCACCAACTATAATTTGCCAATCAATTTACTAATTTCTCTTATTTCTTTAAGCTAAAGTGCCAAACAGTCAACAATTCATTCATCAGCCAGGTATCTTCAACAGGTGGTCCGGGAACCCTAAGGGGTCCTCAGAGTCAATGGAGTGGGGCCTCCAAATTAAGTCTTAACATGAATCGAACATATGATTGGCAAATATAAATCCCAATTGATGATAGGCTTACTGGCCTATAGGTAAGGCAGTCACTAAGGCCATCCACATATACAGTTAATTCTAAGGATTCACTCTGCCACATGTATGTTTAACATTAAAACATGATTTAGAATCATGCCAACAAGTATTAGGCTATTTTAATAGCTTAGTATTCTAGGCAAAAAGGTATCCCTACATGTAATTGAAGGCCCAGTTTAATAGGCAACTTCATTTTCTACAAAAGATGTAGTAGGGGGTCCCTGCTCCATCTCTCTTTGTTGAGGGGTCCTCGGCTTAAAAAAAAACATTGAAGACCCCTGATCTAGCTGCTACAATGCAATACTGATATATTGCCAATGTACATGTATGCCAGCAAATCGAACATATCAAACATTTATGGGTTTTGAACTGCAAACAAACAATTCAAAAATGTCAATTTGGGCTCTGGGAAAATTTATAATGGGCATTTTTCACTATTTCATACATACTAAACATTCTAAACGATTCATCAACAAACAAATGGCAGCTTACATAATCATGAAAATGCTAAGCTGCAGCTCCACATACAATTTATTAGCCAATGAATTATCAATATCATCCTCTCTTCCTGCCAACAGAGTAGTGCCAAGTCTTATTTTAATCTGACTATTTTGTCATCCATAACTACATACAGACTCTTAAAAGACATGGTATGTTGTATTTCCAACATACTGTACAAGGATGCACCTTGTGTAACTATAACAGTTTATTGTTGCACCTGAAAGCAACAATAAACGTACCCGATGAAGGTCTAAGACCGAAACGTTGTATTTTTCTAAATAAATTATTTCTTGTGTATAGGTCAGTGTGCAGGACTTTCTCTAAGCTTTTGATCATATCCTACGCACCTGCCCGACAAAAGAGGTGTGCAAAAAAGCTTTCTTACGAAGACCTTAATGAAGGAAATTTCTGACCTATATCACGACATAAAAGTACACCGCAATGTAGAGTCACAAAAGTACTTGCAAGGTAAATACATGTATTCAAATTGAATAAAAGCAACACGGAGTAATACTAATCTGTACATATACAGAGAATTATATTTGGACGAGCAAAAGAAAGAGCTACAACACCACAGAATAAAAAGAAGAAAAAAAAAACATTTCAGTGAGCGTTAGAGGTAGGGTTACATGGAAATAGGAAAATTAAGACCTGTTTAAAATTATTTAAGACCTAGAACACAATACTATTGAATTTAAGACTTTTTAAAGGGAGAACATTTTTGATTTTGAAATTGAAGACTTCTTAAGACCCTGATGATACTGCTTTTCTCCTGTTGGCTCACTTGTGATGTGTGTGTCCTAGTTAATTACAGTCTAACTAGTTAAAAGAATCTGGACTTCTGGTCTGGACTGTGGGTTGACTGGCGGGGGGGTTAAAATGCCTGTAAGATGGTTGTGTTAGTTATTAACGGTTTAATTATTGGGGACTTAAACATCTTAATTCAACTTGGTATAGGAGTAAAATTGGGTCGCTAGGCTATTCATAATGTCAAATATTCTATTTTTGGCAAACTGGGTCAGAGAGATGCACTTCCTCCTCCACTGGGAAAAGTATCTTCACTAAGAGATTTACACCTAGGAATAGAGTGCGGATCGGGCCGCATTTTTCTGTCTGAGCCCGGCCTGCGTCCGACGGAGCAGTAACCGAACCCGGCCCGAGCCCGACAGGCATTAAGATATTTATGTCCGAGCCCAACACAGTTAAAATCTCGTTTTTTTCTCATACGAATGACAGATACGTTTGTTTTGCGTGGAAAGCCCGCTTTTATTAAGCAACTGTAGGAAGGCATTCGGAAATGTCAACAGATGAGCGCATCAGCGCACACGGGGCAACATTTCTGAGGACTATGATTAACTGCTCCTCAGATCTCTGCAGGGTAAATCCAGACAGCTAGCTAGACTATCTGTCCAATCTGAGTTTTCTGTTGCACGACTAAAACTACTTTTGAATGTACACGTGTTTCACCAAAACAAGCTCCTTCCCGAGGCTATTTTTGCAGAGGCGCTGTTGCTCGATCCGGCGCTTAGCGCCGCCCAAGACAACTGTGATTGGTTCAAAGAAATGCCAATAAACCAGAGCACGTTTTTCTCCAGACCCTCCTCCGCAGCACTGTGGAGGAGGGTCTGGCAAAGCGAGACTAGTGAATGTGTGAATGAGAACGGTTTTTCTTTTATGAGAGACAGGAACATTTCATTGCCAAGACAATAAAAGGCATTCTATTCTATTCAAAAATCAAAATTAAACTCTTGGCTGGTTGTCTGGTTAATGTGCTATCTTTAATATTCTCACTCAGCCAATGATAAGAGAAAGTGATAATGATGTAAAAAATAAAGTACCTCGTTAAAAGAATCACTGACACTTCTGGGAGACACTTCCGGCTGGCCAGCAGAAAAGAGTGCAACGTTTTGAGAGTTTATGATTCATCGTTCTTCTTTTTCCTTTCTTTTTTTACCTTTTGTAGACAATCTTGAGGTCCCTCCATTCGAGGAAGCTGCACATCTTTGGTTTACGGGCGAGCACTATCTGCATCAGCTCCCTGACCATCTTCTTCTTGTCGCGCTCCGCTGTGGCGGTGTACCACTTCTGCAGACGCAGCTTCCCCTGACGGCTGAAAAGCAGCATGAAACGCATCTACACACAGACAGGGACACAGACAATTCAAAACAAGGGAAGGCATTATTGACTTTTTGATTTGATTGAATATATATTCTACATGTTGATCCATCTGCCGATCAATGAGAAAAGCGATAGGGCTGGGGACAACGTGCTTTTGTCCTGATTCAATTCTTTCACGAGACATGGTTGCCGATTCGATCTGTGCTGGGATTTTCATTTATTGTGATTCGATAGTGTGAGTATTGCGGTTTTGCCTTCATCAATTTAAGGTATATTTTTGATCCAGGTCTTCATCAATCAACTTAACGTTTGAGAGCAATCTGTCTAAATACCTTCATCAAGTCCGTTTTTCAATTTTCGACATTAGATTTTAGTAGTGATGTTACGTGCTGCGACGAGTAATCCTGCAAGTTTTCCGTGAAGCGCAGGTCGAGGCTTTCATCGTTTTAGACCAATGAGGTCCACTGGTGACGCGGGAAGCCCTTACACAGTTGAGAAATTATTGTTCCTGAAAAAAAAAAATAAAGTCTCCCGTCTGAGTCATTTTTCTAGTTACACAAGCACATTCACCGCCCTCTGCCTGACTAAAGCCACTTTACAGTTTTAGAACACTAATATTGCCCCTCCTGCCATTATTATGAAACAATTATTTACCAAAGGATTGATCAAACACGTGGTGCATTACTCACAAGACAGGTGAAGTTATGTTATGCAACCCTTGGCCTACTTATCAGAAAACACTATATTAATAGGCTATAAAATGGATTACACCAAGGCTTTTTTTCCCCCCATTGTTGCCTGTCATTATTCTCAATCCTGACTGGCTCAAAATACAGTATACCACCAATGGTTGAGATCATCTGCAATATATCTGCCTGTTTTACACTCTTCCACCAACAGTTGGTATTGTGAGCTCATGAAGCCTCTAGGGCACACGTGTCAAACTTCAGGCCTGTGGTCCAAATCCGGCCCCTTGCAAATTTTGATCCGACCCCCATATCAATTTAGGTAAAAAAATTGTTTTTGGGCACTTTATTTTTTCAACGTTTGACGCTTTTTGACATTTTTTGACACATTTTCCGACATTTGGTATTTTCTTTGACATTTTTGTCCACCAAACTGTAAGTGAGAAGACTATATGAGACATGCAATAATACAGTCAAATATATTTGACTTTTTCAATGACATCGATAAACTCTACATGTCTGGCCCTTCATGTGATTCTAATTTTCCAGCGTGGCCCTTAGTGAAGTTGAGTTTGACACCCCTGCTCTAGGGTATTTGAATATTCGTTTGATGGGTAGGCATTCGATTTTCAATTTGGGGATTTGAAGTTGATTTGTTTTTTGGGAAAAAAAACGCGCATGCAAGCTAAAATTCACTGTGGTGTTATGTCAGGATTACGCTGCTAGCTAAATGTCTGCTAGCCGCTGGCTAATTTATGCAGCGCTGTGCCGTCCATCTCAGCCAAGAACGGAGAAATGTTGAGTTACAAGCGAGCATACATATAGTGTTATATTTTAAAAGGAGGGTTAGGTTATCTTGCTACAAGTCCTTGGCTGCCTTCGTCAATTGCAACCTTTGCCTTGGCAGTTTGTAGCCATCGAGAGTCTCCCACGCGGCTGCAGAGGACTTGGGTTAAAGTGGGCTGACATTAAAATTCACTCTGTCTGCTGAAATATGTAACTAGGCAAGTGTATGCTAACACATTACCTATAGCAACTTCATAAACTGGGCATATAAGGTGCTGTACATGGCCAATAATTGATTAATCCCTCTTAAATTATCAGATTTCTGTGATTTTACACACACAAACAAAAGATAGCCTATTGTATAGCTGCATTATATTCACAGGCAAATGCAACCATGAGTGAATATCAACACACACAACAGTGACTCTGGGATTACTGCATATTTAATGACACTCAACAACTCACACAACCACAACATCAATCTACTGTACCATCTACTAGTGATCTTTACTTACATCCGCCTGCTACATGTCTTTACCTCTGTTCGGTCTATACGAGGGGGAGGTGTAGATCCTGTTTGTTTTACAGCAGCAGGATACTTGGATGGAGGATAACTAAATATTGACTGATCTTCTATTTAAAAACACGTCCCATTTGTCAGGTGCAAAGAAAACTTTAGTGTATACGATTTAATTACAGCTTCACAGTTCTTGGTGCAGATTCAGACATTTAAAGGTGATACGCTTTTTCAACAATGAATGATATAACATAACATTGCCTGCTGTTAGTGTACCGGTCTAAAAACGTGGTCTTTTTGAACAGCAAGAAGACAGAACCCACAGCTCATATTTTGCGTATGTAAACATCAAAATTATACAGGGTGCTAAATCTTCTTAAAAAAAAAAACTGGAGTGTAAACGGCATACACACATTTTAACTTAATCAAAACAACAAAATACATTGTTGTTGCACCAACTAAGTTACCACATCTGAGTGCCAGCAACAATTGTCATTATAGCCATTGGAATTAAAGGAGCATTAGTATCCATTTATATACACTATTTGGACGCATACTTTCGGCCATGTAGTGTACAAAAAAAATCCAACAGTGACAAATGAATGTATGCTTTGCATTCTAATCTGACAATAAATTATTGCTGTGCAAACAAGCTGTAGGTTGGTAGGCAGCTAGAAACAGTCAGCGGAGTAACAGCCATCCAACTGTCACCTCTATTGTTGACACCGACTACAACCTGGGCCTTAACTCGTTACCTGCGACGAGGAAGCTCGGCAATTATTCAAATCTTAAATTATCACTGTCTGCAAACCTCAATTTTAACATAAACTGGATATCATTAAGATAACGTTACAGCAGGCCATACGCTAATTGAAAGCCCTAGAGTGTGTTAGATATACAAGGCTATTTCCCACCTTATGCTGTTATACGGCCTGTTAGCTTGCAGGCTATGTGCTGACAGAAGCCAGGTGAAGGTAGCGCAGGTGGGACACTTCCTGAAATCATACACCTTGCTAGCATTAGCTTAGCGCCTAGCCCCCCGGCTTTTTTTTTAGGCGAAAGATAAGCAGGAAGGTTAACTTACCATTTGTTTTGAATTGTTTAAGCTACTGCGACGTTACAAACAAACACTACGTCTACACTGCCTGGTCCACGTAAAGGAATACACCGCGGCTAACGTTGTCAGTGCATGTCTGTGTCAGAGTCACTGAAGCTAAGCTGAACGAGCCGAACCCATTCCCTGCTACTCTGAGCAGTTCCGCCTCTAGTGAGCATGCGCACACTATCTTTTTGCCCTGAGTTTCGCCTCTCAGGTAACACGCATCTTGTTCTTCTAGGTTATGCCAAGGAGTATAGATAATCTATACTCTTTGGTAATGCTAGGCTATAGAAAAAAAATAAACAAATAACATAGCAAACAAAACAAAAAAACACCAAACAACTACACGAAATTACCCCATATTTCCTAATTTGTAATATTATAGCTTACTAACCTACCAACCCTCTTCTTATTTCCCTGAAGTCAGGTCCTGTACACAGTAGTGATTTTTAACTCCATTTCTGCCCTGTCTTATGCCCTATTTTTCTTAATATCTCCGTCTCTAAACAATATTTACTGCAATGCATAAAACAATTATGTTTCAAGATATCTTGAAAACAAAAAAATGCTGTCTTGACCATATAAGCCCCACACAACATGTTTAACACATGGCTCACACGCTGACGGTTGTTTTAGAGCGACTGGCATGCTGCACATTTCTATTATTACTGACATGTTGGTTAGTGTCCCTGTTTTGCTTTTAGACAAAATGAGTAATTTTTTTAGCACTCATTTTGTCAAAAAGTATAAGCCTTTTTAAATTCAACTTAATGCTCAATTTGTTCAATAAAAGAATGTTGGAAATGGTTTCCCTTCATTTGTTTTAAATTCAACAAGCAATGTATTGTATTTTATCAGAAAGCAGCAGAAATGCAGAACTGAGTACACTTTGGGATCCTTTTTATTTATCGTTATCGCGGCATTCAACAACGTTATCGCAAGTCTCATATGTTCCTTGTATCATGAGCCCTGGATGTACGCGATTGATGAACATTTGCCCCATAAGGTTACATGGCAGTCCAGGCTGTGGCTGCCGGTTACAGCGTTCACTCTTAAAGTGCTCATATTATGCTCATTTTCAGGTTCATAATTGTATTTAGAGGTTGTACCAGAATAGGTTTACATGGTTTACTACATATATTTTTGTTGTACTGCACATTGCTGCAGCTCCTCTTTTCACCCTGTTTGTTGAGCTCTCTGTTTTAGCTACAGAGTTTTTTTTTTAAATTTTTTTTTATTTATTTATTTATTTATTTATTTATTTATTTATTTATTTATTTATTTATTTATTCGGGACAGTGCACATTAATGAACAATCTAACATTTCTGTACAGACTGTAAATGAGCCAGGTTATAGCATAAATGCTAATTTTCACCTGTAGTCCCGAGGCAGGAAAACAACAACATACAAGATAATGAGTGAGACATCTCACTTCTGTTCCATCTTTGTTGGGAGTCGCACATGCTCAGTAGCTAGGTAAGGACTACTAGCCAGTCAGAAGCAGAGTATGAGGGCGTATCCTGACAGTACCTAGGTAAGGACTACTAGCCAGTCAGAAGCAGAGTATGAGGACGTGCCCTGACAGTAGCTAGGTAAGGACTACTAGCCAGTCAGAAGCAGAGTATGAGGGCGTGCCCTGACAGTAGCTAGGTAAGGACTACTAGCCAGTCAGAAGCAGAGTATGAGGGCGTGCCCTGACAGTAGTTAGGTAAGGACTACTAGCCAGTCAGAAGCAGAGTATGAGGGCGTGCCCTGACAGTACCTAGGTAAGGACTACTAGCCAGTCAGAAGCAGAGTATGAGGGCGTGCCATGCTAGCAGCTAGGCGAGCATTATATCGTGTGTTACAAAGTGACCACTTTTGTCTCTGAAGTAAAGGCTGGACTACAACAGAGCTGTTTGGAGCAGTTTGTGAACAGTGTTTTCTGTTGGAGATGGTAAGTCCCTTTGGGGTGGACTTTGGGCTTTTTCCCTTTGTAAACCTATAACATGCAAAAAAAGATATATAACACAATAAAGGAAAGGAAAAATGCCAAAAAGCATAATATGAGCACTTTAATACTGGACCAATTTCAAAGATGAAAACAGGAAAATAGGGTCCAGGTTGAAAAAAAATTACCCTTTAAGGGCAAAGAAAAAGCACAGAGTACAATAGAAAAGGATTATAAATAAATTAAAATAACAAAAAAACGTAGATACTGTACTAAAGAGTGCAAAAAATATAATAAATTATGAATACTGTAACTGGAGGATACAACTATGGGGGATATTGCATTTGTCACAAGAATAAATATTGCAAATATTGCACAGTAGTTCACAGTAGAGTGACGTAGTGAGGATTATTGCACATTCCTTCACAGTGAATTGTTCAGTGTTTTATTTAGTTTTTACCACCAGTCTGACTGTGGCAGGGGAAAAAACTGTTCTAGAAGCATGTTTTCTGTGTAGTGATACTGTCTGCTCTGCTGTGTCTGAGTCTGTAGGCTATGTGCAGTGTTTGTGTCTGAGCAGAGAGGGAGCTGGGTGGAGTGAGTCTCTAACGATGCTCTCTGCTCTTTTCCGGCATCGCTGTGTGTATATTGTGGCCATAGAAAGAAACTTAGTCCAAATAATAATAATAATAATATATATATAAGAATTTTTATTATAATAATATAATAATAAAAATGCTTGTTACTAACCTAGCTCTGGGGAGCTTATTCCCTAGAGTCCATATGTTTTCTTTTCGCCCAGCATGTTTCCTTGGATTAGGGTGGCCCCTAAATCATGGTTGCAGCCTGTCGCCGTGGTCCTGCTGCGCGCCGTGCTATGCCCTGTTACACCCTGCTACGCTCTGCAGTGCCCTGCTATGTCCTGCTACGTCCTGTGATGCCCTGCTACGCCATGAACTACTACAGCTACTATTTCTAGTCATAGTTCCATTATCTTAATTGTGACTATTATTGCCACTGTTCATCACACCCCCAACCGGCACCGTCAGACACCGTCTACCAAGAGCCTGGGTCTGTCCCAGGTTTCTCCCTAAAAGGGAGTTCTTCCTTGCCACTGTTGCACTAACTGCTTGCTCTTGGGGGAATTACTGGAATTGTTGGGTCTTTGAAAATTATAGAGTGTGGTCTAGACCTACTCTATCTGTAAAGTGTCTCGAGATAACTCGTTATGATTTGATACTATGAATAAAATTGAATTGAATCCTCTCTGCAGTCTTTATAACTCTTTTTTTTTCTTTTAACTGTTTTTTTTCTTTTTTTTCCCAATGTTTTGATGCTTTTTCCAACATTTTTGTCGCCTTTTTTCAGCGTTCTTTTATCAATTATTTTCTTCAAATGCTATGAAATTGAATAAAACACCCAAAATTCATTGAAAGTAGTAAACTGATCATTTATTTTACTTGTAAAGAGCGTTCTAGAGAACCATCCACGTTATCTTTTTTGACAATTTGGTTAAAAGAACCCCAAATTTCTGATGGAGAAACTTTTTTGAAAATTGGTCAAATTTGACCCGAGGACAACAGGAGGGTTAACAGTAACTTCCAAAAAGCCCAGGAGAAACCAAGGCAGACCACCTTAACACCAGTTACCGCTCTTTGACTTTTTTTTGGATGCTCAAATTGAGTTAGGGTGCAGGATAGCAATAAGTAGATGGATAAGTAATTGTAAATCATCAGAAATATATGCCTCGATCACTAGATTGTATACAGGTGTTACTATAATGATTTTGTAAATGGTGATCAGCAAGGGCATTACTTTGGGTTCAACATTTATTTATTTTTTTTTTGGGGGGGGGGGTGGGGGGTGAGGAATGATATGTCCTGGAATGATATGTGGACTAGCCAGACCCTCCGCACTGTGGAGGATGGTCTTGCAAAGGGAGACTACACCCTTCCTAAAGATTTTTAGCTCTCTCTCTCTCTCTCCCCTCGCTCTCACTCTCTCTCTCTCTCCCTCTTTTTCTATCTCTCTCAAATTCAAGTTCAAAGGGACTTTATTGGCATGAACGTTTCCATAACAATGTTGCCAATGTCAAAGCATCCACATACAATTTGTCTAAATATTCAGACAGAACACAATAAAGAGTTATATGAACATAAAAAAACAGGCACATTTAAAGACACAAGTACAGCATACATCAAATATTCATATGTGTGTGTGTGTGTGTGTGTGTGTGTGTGTGTGTGTGTGTGTGTGTGTGTGTGTGTGTGAGCGGGTGAATGAGAGGCAAACTATAAGGTAGAAAGGCGCTTTGCTCTATGAATGCAATCCATTTACCATCTTCCTAAAAATATGGAGTTGCCCAGTTGCCATTGAAAGTATGCCTTATGTGAGGAGGGCCCATCCATGCTAGAATTAATAGCTTTGTTTGTTAAGGGGCCCATAGAGACTATCTTTCTACAGGGTCCAGAATGTTGTGCTACGCCCCTGCATTCCACCACTGTTCACAGATGATATGTAATGAATAGTTTGCTGTCTGTCTGTAGTTATTCTAGAAGAAGAAGAAAAAAAAAAACAGCCTAACTTTATCATGAAATCCTATCCATGATGTTGTTCCCTCAGATAAGGCTGGGTCCGGGCCCTGTCGGATTGGAAGCTGATGAAACTGCGAATTCATTCAGCAGCTTGTGTTCATTCAGCAGCTCGAGCACTGCAGCTAATTGGTTCGAAAGGAGGGGGGAGGAGGAGGGACGGCAGAGCAATCTTATGAATGAAATCCAGTCTGGTGACGTCAATGGGGATCGCTTGACGCACGAGTCACGTGGCGCCGGGATCGGCGGAGCTATAAGAGCGGGGCGGCCGCTGTCCGTGGTCCTGACATCAGAGCGGACAGGCGGCAGCGGAATCCCGGGAGAGGAGCGCGGAAAAAAAAATCAGCGACAAAAACAACAACAACAAGTGACAACACGTAGGCTAACACTAGACCCCAACTCACACACAGCAACCAAAACAACAAAAACAAGAAGAAGAAGAGGAAGAAAAAGAGGAATCGCACGGTGCAGGCAGGGGGCTCTGTGCATGACACTTTCAGCCGCCTTGAGTGTGACGTGTCGAGGCAGGGGAAGTTGGAATCCCCCCCCCCCCCCCCCCCCCTCTCCCGCTGCTCACTCTGCAACTGCAAGTAAGTGCAACTTATTTGGCATTACTTCACTTTCTCTTGTTGAAAAAAGAGCATATGTTGATTGGCAGATTGGTGTCATTGCACATAGGCTATATATTCACACAGCGAAACTTGGTTGGAGCAATCCAGTTTGCAGTATTGAGATACAAGATACAATAAAAGAAAAAAAAACAATTATATATATATATATATATATATATATATATATATATATATATATATATATATATATATATGCACACTCACACCCACACACGTCACTCATACCTATGGCCACTTACGCATTATTAGGCTACCTATAAATAGATTCTCTAAAAAAAAAACACACACATATTACCCCTTGGTAGTTGGGTTGACTGCCTAATTATTGATACTGAGACATTTTATAATTAGAAATTTAAACCGCTGCGATCAACAACAAAAATGTCCAAAATGTGATTTCTGGTGTTTGTTTGTCGGCTTGAAAACAATTTGATAGTGTATGCATAAACTATTTAAATTCCCCTTTAGACATAATCTATGTATTGATCACTTGAATGACACATGTTACAGTCAAGTTGATGCCTACAGACATATGAGCGGGGTTTTAAATGAGACTTTGCATTATGTTGCGGTGAATTACGGCCCAATGTGCGGGCGCAGAATGTATTGTTACGTGGACGTATTGCTTTGTATATATGGTCAACACAGAGGTGCCCCTATTGTCCTCCTCTTCTTTTTCGCCCACCCTCCCTCCATCATCATCATCATCATCATCATCATCATCATCATCACAATTATCGTCATCTCCAGCCATCACCACCATGACTCGCTGTGCCAAAAATAACCAAAATGAAGGAGAACGAAGCTGCTTCACACGGCTGCCATTATGTGCATTAAAATAAAAAATAAAAAATAAAAAAGGTTATGATACCACAGAGGCAGCGACAGGGACAATGCTTTTGCACATCCCTCAACATGTTTGCACACCCTGCATTAATCCATGCAGTCTCTTTTTTTCTTTCTCAATGTTATATGCTATTTGTTTCTGTGTTTATTGTTTATTCATTTCATAGTATTGCTATGTAATGTGTTTTCCTGTATGCACCATCAACCAAGGCAAAGTCCTAGGTGCTACTTACCTGGCAATGAATTTTCCCTTCTGTTTCTGAGTCTGATGGACAGTCCTTTGTCGTGTCTAAAATGTCTGCATACAAACACCGACGCCTATGGTTGTTGGGGGGTGGGGAGGTGGGGGTGGGGAGGGTTTGGAGGTTCTCAGTCTGGCAGTGTGTGGGCTGTGGGGAGGTTCCTGGAGGTGGAGGGGTGGCTTTGTGCGGACAGATTTGTCTTGATTCTTGGCTCTGCAGAAGCGGATTGTGAATCCGCTTTGCTGCTTATAAAGTGTAGTGTGTCCTGCTCAGGCCAGGAGAACGTAAAGGAGAGAATAGAAGACATATGCAGCCAAGCTGATCTCTTGGGTTTATGTGTGGAGGATGAGATAAATCATTCGCTGCGTGTTTTGCACATCACGCATCACACATCCCCTGCAATCCAGCCACCTCCACTGCTGCTGCAGAACATCATCTGCTCAGTTATTGGCTAGGATATCTAACAATATTGTTGTTTTTTTGTTTTTTTTCCATCACAAATGAACTCATTTTCGACATGTTTTAGGGCGTCTCCAATCACCTCTGCATAGCCTATCAAAAATGATTTCAAAAATTCTTTAAACATGCTGATTTTATTGCTATGTTTTAATACAACACAGTCTCGCACAAAATGCGTACAAATAGCACGGGTTTAAACTTTGAAAATACGTGAAATGTGTATGCCAAAGTCAAATTCTGCGTGCAGTACATAAGGCGGAGCGCTCCAATAGACCGGTGCGTTTGTGTCTTTTACTTGTATTGAGAAAAAGAATAAATGACTGCATTGCACTGACTATTTTTTGCAGTGAAAAGTAACTGCAGCAAACAGTGGCGTGGTGCCATGCAGCACAACGTTGGTCCATAAAAAAGAAGAGCAGGTGATTATTATTATGGCGATGCGCGCGACCTGCAGCCACTCAGGGGTCTTTCAGACCCATTTGTGCACTTCAAACACATCCTAAACCGGAGAGTAGACAACTATGCTCTGTGGGCGTGTTGCCGTTTGGAAAAAAAAGAATGGCAATACATGTGCGTAATATCAATTATCAAAGTAATATTAGCCTTCTCTATCGGCAGTGCTCCTGTACATCCCACGGTGCATTTTGATCTACCTACTCTGCCTGATAGATAAATGAGAGTTGGCGCTATTCATTGGCTGAACACACTTGATCCAGCTAATCAGGAATTATTAAGGAAAAGCACACCTGAAAATTGATATTTTCACATGATAACTTAAACAATACACCTGTGCCTGTGAATGTTTTCCCATGTTGTCACAAGAGGGAAAAAAGAGGTAACAATCTGGGAACCTTTATTTAAAAAAATACTGCTGTATTATTATTTCAACTACAGGGTATACTGATATTAGAAGTATAATTAATCCCCCTTGGGGAAATTCAATCTCTCCAGTCCACACTCCTTAAAGTTATTCCTTAATTGTCACATACACACAGTACAATGTAGTGAAATTATATTACTGCATTTTAACACATCCTAAGTATTAAGAGCAGTGCACAGCTATACATACAGCATCCAGGGAGCATCTTGGGGTTCAGTGTCTTGCTCAGGGACACTTGTCACTTGACATGTGGCCGGAGGAGCCTAGGATTGAACTGCCAACCTTGTGGTTGGGGGAGGGGGCACACTCCCTCCGAGCCACAAGCCAAAGGCCAAGAATTAAAAGACTTATTGAAACTGAAGATGTTTTTCTGTGTTTTTCTCTCCTCCAGGCATTTCACTCACAGCCGACCCTGTTCTGAGTGACCATGACTGGGTACCACGATGCCTCAAGTGCCCTTACCCTCCTAGTCCTCCTGACGGGAGCGTCCCTCCTCCATCTGTCCACCCCCAATCCCATCAACACCCCTGGAGATGTTGATTACCCACACAGAGATACTCCTCCTGCAAAGGATCCAGAGACAGGATCAATACAGAAAGAAGAGGCCGAGGAAGAAGAGGAGCTCTTTAAGGATGTGGATCCCAAAACACTAGCGGCGGTTTTGATTGAGGCACTGAATCACTCGTGGGTAGGGGAAAGGAGGGAGGGAAGGGAGCGCGACGATGGGATGGAGGATGGAGAAGAAATGAAGGCTGTGACGGGGGAGGCTACAAGAGAAGAAGCTTACAGAGGAGTGAGAACGATGGAGACGGAGGGAGCAAACAGAGACAGAGATGGCCGACAGGAGCTGGAGCTGCTGATGGTGAAGGAGCGGGAAAGAGAGGAGGAAGAGGAGAGGAAGAGAGCTCAGGAGGAAGAGGAGAAGATGACAGAAAAGGTGACCAGTCGTACCACGAGTCAGACAGTCCAGGTCCAAAGAGAGCGGCAACAGCCCGCTAGTTTAGACGGAAGAGGGGAGAATGGGCAGGGCGCCGCCCCCCCAAACATCCCCGGACAAGGTAGCAATGAGGAGGAGGAGGAGCAGCTCAGCCCAGAGGAGCTGAGGAACCTCGAGACCATGATGAAGGAGTTCCCTCGTTTAAACGCCGCCACAAAGAGGGACGGCGATTCGGAGCAAAACCACAGAGAGAGCCGAGGCTACAGCAGCTACAACGACGTCGTACCGATCGGCAAAGGCTCCGACCTCGCCATGACTAAGAAGAAACTGAAATGGCAAGAGGAGACGCAGAAAGGCCTGAGCTTCCCAACATTCAGGGGAGGCAACTTCATGGACGACTTTGATCATAACGACAACTACGCCGGCGGTAATGCAGTGCAGACCCAACTTCCGGCAGAGCAGGAAGCGATGGAAGATGATGAACCCGCGGAGCAGGAAGAGGAAGATGAGGAGGCGTTGAGTCCCGAGGAAGAGGAGGCTCGGGCCAAAGCGGAGCAGGAGGAGATGAGGAGGCAGGCGGCCGAGGCACAGAGAGCCAAGATGGAGGAGGAGAAGTTGGCCGACATCGCCTCGGACATGCTGCTGCGCTACATGGTGAAACAGAACAACGGGAACAGGAAGTATGGCGCGCTTCTGTCCAACGCCGCCGAGGACAAGCGGTCCGATGAGGAACAGGAAGTGACGGAGGAGGACGATATTGACCCCCAAACCATCGACAAGCTGATTGAGATCTCCAACAAGCTCCACCTCCCCGCCGACGACGTGGTGGACATCATCAGCGACGTGGAGAAGAAGAAGAAGAAAGACGTGGCGCCCGAGGCGGCGTCTCGTTGGCAGCGGCCTCCGACGCCACTGTTGTCTCCTTTCTCGTCAACCAATGGTTTCTCAGCGTCGCAGATTCCAACCGGCCAAAATGGCTTCCCCGTCTCTAAGCAACCCTCTCCAGCTGTCAATCTCCTCAAAACGTGGTTGCGGGAGAAAACGCAAACCAAATCGCCGGATCTCTGGAACAAACCTCCCAAGCCTCTGTCAGCCAATCAGAATCATTGGCCCAAACCTCAGAAGCCTCTGTCAATCAAGCAGGACCTCTGGCTCAAGTCCCCCAAGTCTGTTTGGACTGGATACCCTTTGTATCCCTACAAATACCCATCCTACTACCAGAGGGAGCTGTACCCAGACTACTACCCCATCTATTATCCTCCTCCCCCCAGACCCAAACCCAAACCCCGTTACTATATCCCCAAACCTGCTCTCACCCTCAACAACTTCCTGGGAAATTCCGTGGATGACACCTACTCCTTCCCTCCCAGACGCCGTTACCACAGCTGGGTCCAACCTCGGCTGAGACGCCCTCCCGCCGGCCTCCAGCAGAGGCCGTACTACGCCAGCTACCGCTTTCAGCCTCTGCCCATCCCCAAACCTCGTTCCCCTCCCCGAATGCCTGCGATCCCTCCGCGACAGAAGTTCTATTACTCAGCCCCGGCGGCGCCCGCGCTGACGAGAAATGAAGATTATAACGTGGCTGGAAAGCAGCCGGACAGCAGCAAGCATGACGATCTGGAGAAATACATTCAGCAGATACTCATGAAGGGACAAATGTTGGAGTGAAAGGGTGAGAGGAGAGCGAGAATAGGGGAAATGGAAATTAGGAGAAATGAGCAGAAAAGTATTTCTTCATTGAATTTGTTTTGCTGGTATTTGGTTTTGTTTTATGTAACAAGTTTCTTCCTCCCGTTGTGATTGGTTGTGTCGTGGACACGGACATTCAGGAGGACTCTTTTTCCCAGCTGTAGTCTGGATAAAATGTACTACGGTAGGAAAATTAAAGGAAGGACACACATCTGCACTCCTCCTCTGTGAAGGAGGGGAAACAGGATGAATGGCGTCCGTTGGAAAGCATGATGCGGCAATGTTTTGTTTCATGCTAGAACTTTTCATCCAAACTTCCGGCATGACAACGTTCTCCATTGGGACATTTGACAATGCCAACAAAGGAGGACGCTTGAATATGTTGTTACCTGTACCTTTAAAAAACATATATTTTTCAGAGTCAGAGAGTCGGATCAATCGTAGGCAGTGATGGATGCTGGGAAATGTTTGATGACTGATGGAATTTGACTGTCTAAACACAGAGAATATTTGTGTAATTATCCCAGGCAGGGAAATTTGAAAACTTTTTCATGAACAATCTTTCTGAAATGACCTCCACTAAATGGCCCAAACTATGTGGACGCCAAACATTCCAGCCGTATGTGATTCAGACACAAGAGCATTAGTGACGGTCCAACACTGATGATTTATGATTAGGTCTGGCTTAAAGTCGGTGGCTCTGCTAAATAGTCTCGGGAAAGAACTTATTTTGGTGGAACATTTGCACCCAGATAAAAGAAAACGCCACATAAAATATGAAATTAAGTTAACTGTTCACACAATACAGTAACGTGAGCTATTTAAATTAGCTGATACATGGTTAAACCTTGTTTGCTCTTACCAGTGTATCACCGTGTGTACTTCGTCCACAGCGATCCCACCAATCGGTCCCAAAACGTCCCAGTTAAAGAGAAAATACTGTAACATATTCTTTGTAAATCTTTACAATCATTCCCTGAAAAAACCAAGCAGGCCTGCCTTATTTCATGATCTACATTTTTTAAACAAAAACACACACAGAGGGGAAGCGGAGGGATGTAAAGTACTTCCGTGGATCCAGACTATTCCACACCTGACTTTGTGCACAGGGACATTGTTATGTTCAAAACAAGGAAGGGCCAAAAACAAACTGTTGACGGGAAGCGGGAATCTCACTGTTATCTAGAATATCATTGTATCCTAGAGCTTTAATAGTTCCCTTTTTTGGCACTAAGGTGCATTGCCTAAACCAGGAAAAACCTCCCCAGACCACAGAGCGTCTCTATACTTTTGGCCATATAGTGTATCAACTGACACATTTATCATCTCTTAGTGATGAAATCAAAATCACACATCATCTTGGAATGGCCTCATGCCATTCAATACATTTTTATGCAAATGTATCATTTTTGTGTTATTTGTATCAAAATGCAGCAAAAGCATTTTAGCAGAACAGCATCTTCTCGTTATGTATACTCACACATAGCCACCAAAGCTCTTTATGGTGAAATATAAGGCTCCGAAAAGCATATTTCATATAAAGGGCTGTGGAAGCCACACTAACACGACTGTAATGGCTTGGATGACTCATCCTTTTGCATAACTTCAATTACCTTGTTGCTATGGTGCCAAACCCTGGCCAAACTCTATATGGCATTCTTTTGATGCCTTCAGAGGAGAATGCAGTGGTGGGGGCATACTGCTCTTTTACTAAACACATGCATTTTAAAGGACAAGGCTGGTGTTATTCTCTATTTTATTCTACATCACCAAATGTGTTTAATACTTTGCGACTTCCCTACCCTGTCTGTAGCACTCAGTTTATATTTGTGATATAGAAAATCACCAACCTTACCCTTTAAAGATACCCTCCATGGTTTTGTTAGAGCACAAAGTGCCCCTGAATCCCAAAGTTCCTTTCAGATCGATAAAGACCATTAAGTGCCATTTTAGTATTCAACATTTAGTTTTCATTGATCATTATGAACTAAAAGTCTATTTTGAGACATATATTGTTTTTCTTGTTATCTAAATTGTTGCACAACCATTGATCATGCATTTTAAACTCTGAGCTGAAATCGGCTGCCTTACATGTCACTGTGACATCCCTAACATTGCGCTTTATGATTTAAAAAAAAGAAATTTGATAACCATTTGATATTATCCATGAGATCAAGGCTGTAATCACTTTTGTAAGAGATAATGGGAATGATTCTCTGGAACTGATTCCACTGGAGATGGGATCAGTTCGCTCATATCCAGGTAAAACTAAGTTGAATTCGCAATTTTCCAAACACGATGAAGGGATTTTTAATTGCTTGGATTGGATGGCAGTGGGTTTTTTTGTACTGCTGAGATTTCCTCTCTTTACTTAGATGGCTACTGATAATCAGTAATCAATAAACACTTCCTTTTCTCCCCATTCACCTCTTTTGAAAATGCGTCACTGGGAACAAGCGCAGATGTTGCTCTTTGGTTTGTTGTATTGTATCTGTATTGTTGACCTTTGTTGTCATCTGTTGCTAAGGGATGAGCAAATCTCAACATTTTTATTGCCAAGCCAAAATAGCACCACGGCATCACCAATCTCACACTGAAACCATGAGGCCAAAAGAGAGTGAACTGAATCGAGGAGATGGGAGTAAAAACTAAGCTTTTTGTAATTTTTAATGATTCATTGTTTTTTTACACGATTAAGAAGGAAGTTGCAGATTGAGAAAGGAAACGGGAGAAATAAGGGGCTGAGATATGAAGCGACAGACCAGTGGGTAAAAGTGTCTGCACGTTTATGTATACTTGCATCTAAAAATTGCTTCTTTGAAGATGTACAAGCATCAATTAAAAGAGCATACAAAAAACATTTAAAGATGACAGAAACAATGACGTTGGTGTACCTTAAAAATCATTGTTTGAGTCATGTATGCAGCGAGTATTGTCTATGGTCTTTCTAGATGTACCTTGTTGTAACCATCGTAATAAACATGCGTTTGCTGGATGTAAATATGCGCATGTCAATGGCTACTTTTGCTACACATGAAGAAACAATAAAGTCAACTATTTTTATTACAAAAATGCTTCATTGTGGACAGAGAGAATTCTTATGTGAGTGTGAGAGAAAAGGTCCTGGATAGCCATCTCAGAGATAGAACGGATGGATGGACGGATGGATGATGGATGATGGATGGATGATGGATGGATGGATGGATGGATGAATGATGGATGGATGGATGGATGATGGATGGATGATGGATGATGGATGGACGGATGGATGGATGGATGGATGGATGGATGGATGGAAGGATGGATGGACGGATGGATGGATGATGGATGATGGATGGATGATGGATGGATGGATGGATGGATGGATGATGGATGATGGATGACGGATGGATGATGGATGGATGGATGGATGATGGATGGCTAGACGGATGGACTGACAGACGGACGGACGGATGGACAGACGAACGGATGGACGATGGATGGATGGATGGATGGATGATGGCTTTTGAAGTGGGAGTGAAAGAGAGAGGGAAATACATTCAGAATCATCATGAATATCAGCAGCAAATCTC